>VZUI01046491.1:0-100699 GCA_013401135.1 Cettia cetti
TAGGGTTAGGGTTAGGGTTAGGGTTAGGGTTAGGGTTAGGGTTAGGGTTAGGGTTAGGGTTAGGGTTAGGGTTTGGGGTTAGGGTTAGGGCTAGGGTTAGGGTTAGGATTAGGTTTAGGGTTAGGGTTAGGCAGCAGGGCCAGGGCTCCCACATCTGTGGTTATTATCTGTGTTAGGGCAGCATCCCCAGCTGAGAACAGGCTGTCATGGTATCGTCAGCCAGTCACACACAGCATCCTCTGGACTGATCAAAAGAGACAGACGAAAGCCAGAAAGAGAAACAGAGGCACAGGGTATAGCAGTAATTTCCCAGGGGTCAGGCAAGAGAGTGGCGTGGGTCGGTGTGGGGCTGGACAAGGTGCCACTGCCAGGGATGCAGCAGCGACACGTCCCCTGTACAGGGGCTGCTCTAACAGCGACTGGGATGAGGCAGAGAGCAGCTTCAGAAAGGGCATTCCCACAGGCAGAGAGGAGATGAAAGAAGGCGGCTGCAGTGCGTAGCGGGGCGAGATGAAAGGGTTCAGGGGCCGGAGGAGCAGAGGGACGGCAGTGACTCAAAAAGCAGAGCCAGAGGCAGCGACAGCCGCCGCGCACAGAGCGGCTCTGGCGTCAGACTCAAAGGAGTGCTGCAGCAAAGCACAGGGTCCGAGAGCAGCCAGAGATCAAACCTATCCCGAGCCCAGCCAGGCTGGAAGTGTCTGAGCAATAAAGGATCTCACACTGCTCCAGCGCCCGCAGCTCGAGGCCTGCGGGCAAGGCAGGGCTTTATGCACACGAATGGAGTACAGCCAAGTCCTCTGGACTGGCCTGGGCAAACAGCACAGAGATGGGAAGGATGGGATAGAATGGGATAGGACTAGGACTAGGACTAGGACTAGGACTAGGACTAGGACTAGGACTAGGACTAGGACTAGGACTAGGACTAGGACTAGGACTAGGACTAGGACTAGGACTAGGAATAGGAATAGGAATAGGAATAGGAATAGGAATAGGAGTAAGAATAGATCTCTAAGATCACTGAGTTCAACCATTAACCTGATGCTGCCAGATCTGCCACTAAACCATGTCCCTAAGCACAACTTCTATGCATATTCTGATCACTTTGCAGGACAGTGATTCCACTACTTCCCTGGGCAGCCTGTTTCAATATTTGACAACTCTTTCAGTGAAGAAACTTTTCTTGCTATCCAATCTAAATCTCCCCTAGTGCAACTTGAAGCCATTTTCTCTTAACCTATCATTTGTCACCTGGGAGAAAAGATTGACCCCCAGCTGTCTACAACACCCAGTAGTTGTAGGGAGCAATAAGGTCTCCCCAAACTTCCTTTCCTTCAGACTAAACAACCCCAGCTCCATCAGCTCCTCCTCCTTAGTCTTGTCCTCTACTAACACAAGTGCTTCTCCAAACAACAAGAAATGGAAAATGTCCTTTTTAGGCAGGGCCTTACAGAAAGAAAATCAAGAATCAAAGCTTGTACCTTTGCTTTGGTGCCCGTCAGGCACCAAAACCCATGAAACCTTTTTCAAGATGGTAAAACCCACACAAAGTGGCATTTGCAAGGTACCCAGTGCATTTCAGCCCAGGATCTATCTGTCAGCACGCCCCTGGGACAGATCTGTGTTCCTGAATCTCCTTAGCCAGGCTGGCAGTCACCGACCCCGTGCAGCATTTCATCTCCACTGGAGCGATACTGGTGACTCAGCGCTTCCCCTGCAAGGCACAGTGAGAGCCCTGCTCCAGCAAGGGGATTACAGCAGCAACCCATGCACAATAACGGTGTGGCTGAGCAGCAGGGATTTATGAGCAGGCAAAGAAAGTGAGAATTATAGGTGTCCAGTCCCTATGACAGAACCACCGTATATTTCCTCCAACAAAGCGTGTGACAACAGCTCCATAAATTCACATAGTAACAGAAGCGAGCGCCAGCTCATCATTGCAGCTATTTAAGGAGCCAAGTAGCACTCTGTGCTTATTGCAGAAGTTCACAGTTAGTTAAAAATAAGCATTAAAAAAGTCACTTTGGGGCCCTGGCTGAATAAGGCTTTTTATTTATGATGCCCAGCATTGCGTTCTGCCTCTTCTCCTTTTATGCCTACACAGACTCTCTCTGGCAGAATTTCGTGTTAGGCACTGTCAGCTTCCTTCTGAAGGAGCTTAACATAGGATGTGCCATAATGAATTGTAAAACTTAACTGTGACTATGAAATACTTGATCCTTTTCAATACCAGCAGATCTGAAATGTACTTTAAAAATTCTTTAGCTCCAGCCCATTAAATATCTAAGGAGAGCTTCCTTGAGATGTAATTGCTGAAGAGAATAACCCCAATATCCACAACACGCTAAATAGGGTTTTTTAATGCTGTCTCATGATCAGATTATTTGCAGTACCTGTCAGCTAATGTGCTGTTTTCATTGCTAATGTAACATTTCTTCCTAAAGGGAGAAGGGGGAGAGGGTGAAAACAACTCTTCACAGTGAACTGGAAATCAAAAAATAGCTGTGTGTTTTGTTGTCACTTCTGCTACTCTCTTTTCTGACGTATAAAGAGAAGCTCACTTTAATATGACTAACTCCCCTTTAAATATGAGAAATACCAAGTTTCTCTGAATCCCACAGCTTTTATTCTTTCTTCTTGAAGCTTTAGGCAAAATTTGAAAGAGACATCTCAGCTAGAAAGAAAAACTGGAACTTTTTAGGTTAAGGCTTAACTTCAGCAGTGATTGGAATGTAATTTTCCTATAAGAAAAAAATTGGCATCTCAGTAAAAACATGAAAGATAGGAAATGGAAATTAAGGCTTGCTGTCTGTGAAGCTGGAGCTCCAGGGCCCCATTCTCCCCCTGAGCCTGCTGTCCTGCTCAGACTTGGCACTCCTGCCCATTAATCCCCTTTTCCTGGAAGCCTTTCCTGAAATCGGGACAACAGGTTGGAAACCTGTCCTTGAAGTCTGATGAGGACTTGGTGTGTGTGCACTAAAAATTTGCCAAGGCATATCCCATGACATTTTCCCAGGGTCAAAATTATTCAGATTAGGAAGAGAGAGGAGATTCTTGTTTGGTTGGTTTAGTAAGGTAATGTTTTGTACAGAAATGACATAACTTTGGAGGAAAAAAAATAAAAATAAGGTTACTCAAGAGCCAGCTTAAAAGAAAAGTGTTGAATGGAAAATTTTCAGCCAGCCCCACGGAGAACCCTTCTTTATCTCCAGGTTTGGAAGAGCTGCTGCCCTGCTCTCTGTGGTAGCTGGTGTCACGTTGCATGCTCCTCCAAGGGCAGCAGATTGCTTATGCATTAGTTCTTTTGCATAATACCAGTAGTTATAGTGGGCTTGGGTGTTTGAGGGTTTTTTTTACACACATTGTTTGCTGCTAACAAACTCAGGAAGGAAATTTACAGTCTTGAATGGGGAGGGAGGTCTGCGAGACGTCCCCAGCAGGACTGAGCTGCTGAACCTTGCAGTGACTCAGCCAGCACAGGAAACGTTTGTTCTGAGCAGCCCCATCTCCTGCCCCCCTCTGCTCCAAGCACAAGGTTTATAAACAGATCATGGTAGTTTCTTTTAATTTCGGGGTTTTTTTTTTTTTCATTCTTTTTCTTGGAGTGTTTCATTGCTTTCTGTGTACAAGGTTATTTATTAGAAATAAACAACATTAAGTGGACAACCTGCTTGAACAGAATGTCTTGGGTAGGGGATCCTCAGCTTTTTTGGTAGAGCATCTATTATTCTTGGTTGGATGCTGTCATACTGGTTATGCAAAATTAAATGCCCTTGTTCTCTATCTCTGTTCACACCTTGGAGACCAAATATTGCACACAAAATTGGAGGGCTCCCCATGAGAGAGCAAGGCTCAGACAAGAAGGTACAGCAGAAAGAGAGAAAAACCATAAATAAAAGATCAGCATGGGGTTTCATGCAGAGATCTCCATCTACACTATTATATTTCTATCTGACAGCACTTTTCCTGTTCAGCAGATTCACCCCACCTCATCGTTCCCAAACCTGACATGTAATGAAGCCAATTAAAATACTTGTTAACTTAAATAAATAAACAGAGACATGCAGAAGATGTGACTGTTCAAAGCCTAGCAGCTTGTACTTGTGCATTTTTGTGTCCTCATTAATCTGTTTATGAAAGGGGTTTCATTAGTTCCATATATTCAGCTTCTAATGTTAATACCTTAGTGGTCTAAGGTGTTGGTACCAAAGCTAGCACTGAATTTTCTCTCTGCTGAAATGAAGATGTAGATATGAACTGATTCATGCATACAAACCACTTCCAAGATTGAGTTCAAGAACACTTTTCAAATAATGTTTAAAATGCTATGCTGGGAAACAGTACAGGGCACCTGTTAGTTTATTCTGGCTAGGGAGACTTCATACACCCCCATATTTCTCTATGTATGTTTGTGTCTGGTACAGAGACTCACGTATTTTTAATTATTATTCTACAGGATACTTTAAAAAGTGCAGCAGCTCTGTACAGCTACTAGCCCAGCCCCTATCTGATCCAAGCCCCATCTGCACTCACACAAGCCCAGTCTGATTTCTGCCACATGCTCCTCTCTGCATGTTGCAGCTCAGCTAAACTCTGTCTCAAAGCAGGCTCTCACCCCTATCAACACCCCAGCATGTGCTCAGCCCCATTCCCTTGGCCAGGGTGGGTTGGTTTGCACACAGACAGTTAAGTGCATGTATAAATATTTACAGAGTTTGAGGCATGGTCTGCCCAATTAGGTTTCCATAGCAATTAGCCCAATATCTTGATTAAGACCTGAGGCTGCTTTTATTATAATAAAAAAATAATACAAACCTCATTATATTGAGATGATGAAACCAGAGCACTCTTACGAGAAGAGAGTAAATGTTGGCTCAGCAGCAGGGAATGGACTTAGCAGGGGCACAATGATAAAGCAAATGAAGGTGATGTTCTGCTCTGTGGGGAAATACTCTGCATCCCAAGACATGGGTTTAAGATCTACTGAGGAATTTGGCATCTTTGCTAAAAGCAGCTACAGCCCTGTTTTTCCTGGATTTTAAACCTGTTTTTTGTTGCTGTTTTTAGCTAGCGTTCTTGGGAAAATGGTGCTTGCTCATATGATAGACAAATGCCTACAGCTTTGTCTTTATCTCAGAAATCTTTGAGCAATTTTCAGTATCAGTAGAGAACCCACACTGAAAGTGCAAAACACGGGGTCAGCAGAGCAATAACTTCTTTGCTGAGAGAGCATTTTGTGTCTCAACAGTTACTAATATTATACATATTAATTACTGTGAGCAGCAATCCATGAAGAAATTACATCTACAGAGCAGTTGTGCTGCTGCTGTAGGTCTGCTGCAGCTGTAAGCAGAGAGGTCAGTGCTCCTGGCTGGTGGGACAGAGAGATGCACAGAAAAACTCCCCAACCTTGTCTCTCCACCCCACATCTGCCCTGAGTCGATAGGAGGGGCTGCCACTAACCCTGTAAATCTCCAGCAACAAGTTCTTGCTTTGCAGATACTCTCAGCACTTCCCATTGAAACCAGCCTTAATCCAGCAGTTGACCAGTGTTGAATTTGCTTTGTCTTGTTTTGTTATTTGCACATAATTATTTTTCTTCCTGCCTCTTCAGTTTTCCTTTTCTCATATGAAGTTTCAATACAAAATAAAACCATTCTATATCCTTTTATTAAGTTTTTCAAGAAGGGAAGATGCTGCAGAGTACTGTTAGATCCGCAGCAAATCTAGATTAAGCAAAATGGCAGCTCATTAGCTTTCATGGACAGGCATTTAAAGTACTTAAGAGGGGACATAGAGCACTGCCCTTTACATTTACTTTGGCACTAATATCAGATTAGAAAGAGAAAGGTTATTAAGTAAAGGTAATTGTCTGCTTTGTAGAGGGAATCTTTCTGAGGTACAGCCCGAGGCACTAAACTTTAAGAAGGTTAATTGTCTCATGGTGGAAGTCAAGCTATTACTGTTATTATGGACAGCTAGGAAAAATTCAGCTGACATCCAAAGTCCAATAACGAGTCTCAAAGATGGAGTCCATTGGCCGACAGCCACAGGCCTATAATTAGAAAAATTGGAATTACAAAAATACAGGTGAGCCAGTGGTGAGCCCTGTCTGTGCAGATGTGGTACAGCAGCTGGAGCCAGAAAGCTGCACAGGGGTCCTCTGACAGCCAGCCAGGAGCTGAGCCTAGGAAAAACCCCTGAGCTGGGTGAGTGGAGGATGGCCTCAGGAAAGATTTCTGAGGAGGATGTGATGCTGACCCCAAGTGAAGCCAGCATGTTATTGCTCATTCTCACATATGACAAAGCAAAGCACTGGCCCTAAGAGCTGTAGAGGGTTGGCTGGGGGTTGGCACTTGCAGCTGATTCCACCCTCTCAAAGAAGTTGACATTCTGTCCAAAGTGCCCAGAAAATGGTTAAAGGTTTTAATCCTCCTGGCTCTGCTCATACCCATCCTTCACATCTTCTTCAAGTCCCCTCAGTGCCTCTATGTTCCCCTTTCCCAAATGTCTTAAGAGAAACAGCAGGAGCAAGAAGCTCAGTTGTGCCAGGATATAACTATGAAAAACATGGTGAAGGGCAAGTCAAGGCTTCTTCTGCACCTCTCCTGGGCACAGGTGGGGAAGACCGAATATTTGGATGTACAAAAATACCAAAATGTTCATACATGTGATTCTGGCTCAGACTTAAAAACTGCTAGCAGAAATCTCAGCAGGAAGCCCACTGCAAACATCCTCAGAAATGTTTCCCTCCATTTGCAAATATTTGATTTTGGTGGGGAGGCTTGAATAGCAAAACTCCATCTCCTGGACAGCAAAGTTCTGGCTCAGCAGCTTTCTGTCCCCTCTCCCAGGAGAGACAATCACATCCAGACCCAAAGGAGAGGTTCACTTTCCAGCTCCCAACATTTCCATCATATTTTTAACCCTAGACCAGGGATTTCTTTTCAGGTGTAGGAGAGTCTTTTCACCCATGAATCCCCCTCTGTGTCACTCCAAGTATTGTCTTGTTTGGGTTTCAGCTCTCTGCAGGCATGAGATGAGGATTTTCCACTCCCACACTTCTCATGTGCTATACCAGGGATGGACAACTGTGACCTACACAGTGCTGGCAAAGAGCTCTGGGATGTTTTACACCGTAAACCCCTCACCTGTTCTGGAAGAGGACAGCTATTTCTTCTGTGTTTGCATCAATATTTAAACACCTCAGCATGTCCTGCTGACAGCTTAATGGTAAAAGTCAGCTTGGACATTTTCCTACCCAGGGCTGATTTTCATCTTCCAGAGCCCCCAGCAAATTGCATCTTTGCCAGTGCTCTTGTGAGAGAAGGAGCTGTCACCAACCACACTGCAGAGATGGGAGCAACAAGGGGACACAAATGCAAGGAGCTTGTCCCCAAATTCTATGACACAGAAGAGAAATTGGATGTAGAGATACACTGCAACCTGAGGGTCCAGGGCAGCCTTCTCTGCCAAAGGGGACCACAGGTCCAAAACCAGAGTGTGCAGGATCACAAGCAACTCTGGACACGATAACCACAGGAAAAAGAACAAGCTAAAGGGAAAATATGAGTCACACAGGCTAGACAGGAGGAGCAGTGAGGCAGGGACAGTTTTAGGACAATCTCCTGTTCCTCACTCAAGCACTCCAGAGTGCTGCTGGGAGTGTTTGTCCTCAAGACCCTGATTTTGATCTGTCTGCTGATGGCTGGCTAAGGACAAGAGGAAGGTGTATGAATGTGCTTCAGTGACATGATGTGATTCATCCAGAGAGACATATTTCAAATAATCCCACTGGACAGGACAGGCCAGGTCAGTGGGATGGCTGTGCTCAGGAACAGAGTCCTACAGTTCAGACTGGACAAAGTGTCTGGGACCCAAAACTGTGCATTTCCTTAGAAAGAATTCTGGGTAGAAACAAAATCGGGAAAAGAAGAACAGAGGCTGACATGATCATATAGGCTAAGCAGGGAAAGAAGCTGTCCTGTGCTCTTCAAAGCCTAACATGAAGATGACCTTCCCTACACACTTCAGCTGTGAGGTGACTGATGTCAGGATAGAGAGGAGCTGCCCCTGCTGGGGCTGTCTCAGGGCACTTCCAAAGTGTCTTGGTTTAGGACCATAACCCCAGACACAAAGGTACCACTTGGCAATGGCAATAGGGAAAGAAAATGGAGAGGACCTTGGGAAAGGCTCTTTCCTTGAGTAAATGAACTCTTTGGAGATCAATCCTGCTTTAGTTTCTCCTTACTTAAGGCTTCTGTTTGCTGAGCTTGGCCCTGTGCTGGTGAGTAATCTGTCACATCATCCCACTGTGCTGCCACTGAGAAGAGTACCAGAACCCAACCATTGCAATGAAACATTCTTGATAACAGCTGCTAAGACATAGGTAAACCAGAAAATCTTCAAGATACCTACTGATTGTAGCACTCCCTGAGTAGGAAAGCACAGCCTCACACAGAATCAGGCAACTTGTAAGTTGAATCAAAGCTGCCCTACACCTTTGGCCTTGGCAGCTGTCCTACTGCAGGGTCCTCAGTGGGTGAGTGCTGAGGTGGCTTGCAGTGTTACTCCTGCTCAGGCTTGAGAAGACATTTAGTAATTAATGGAGCTGAGCCCTGTCTCACATATTCTCCTCTGTATTCTTTGTAAGATCAATTAAGCCATCTCAAAGGAAGAGGATGGGGTCAGTAAAAAATTCACCTGTGCATGGAGTCCAATAGTAAATATTCTGTACTGAACTGTGCTGATTCATACCTATAGAGGGTCTGCCTCAGGAGTGCTACCTGGAAAGGACAGCACAATTAATCTCTCCCATTTCAGCCCCTGAAAAGTGCCTTTCACTGTGGGATCAAAACATAGCAGAGCATTATTTTACTGCTGAAGAAACCAACACATGGGTTGGTGCAGCGATTTCCTGGAGCACTGCAGCTTTCTCGTGGAGCTCCCAAGGAATGAGGGTCAGTGCATGGTGTGAGTTGATCACTGCAGTCTCCTTTGTCCTTGTAATTCAGGCTGATAAAAGCCCGGGTCTCTGGGCTTCCGGTCTAATACCATGTCCAGTAGACCATGCTACCCTTCCCATTGCTCCTTCTCAGGTGATGAATCTTCTCCCTGTCCCTACAACTGCTCTTTCAAGTCTGCTTCCCCCGCCAGGACCTTCCATCCAGCTCAGGAAAATAAGGGCAGGATGAAGACAGGAGCTGTAGGTAGCAGTTTCCTTGCAGCATTTTTCTGCTGCCAAGGAGGGAGAAAAGATGGCCCATGAGCCATGGAAGTTGGCAGAGTCCCCGTGAGGCCATTCTCTGCTGGCCAGCCTTGCTGATGGGCTGTAGAACTGGCCAGCACCCACAAGGCAAACCTGCTGCTGATTGCAGGAGAGCTCCAGAAAGGTTAAAACACTCTCCCCTTTTCACTCTGACATCTCTGCAGCCCCTTCCTCCAGCCAGAGCTCCACTTAATAATTAATTGGAGAAATATGCCCCTTACCAAGCAGCAACCAGGACATTTAGATCCTCCTGAGGAAAGCTAAGTCTCTATTTCTGTAATGACTGGCAGCAGGAGATAGGAGACATTTACAGAAGGAGGGTAGAGTGCTGTCGCCGCTGAATCAGGCTATCAACCTATTATTGCCAACCACTCCAGGGCTCGGTGCAGGGAATTTTTCATCCCTTCAGCATCTGCTGAGCTGAGCTGGTCACAGGATGCAGGTTACACCACAGTGGCATGGAGACATCAGGAGACAGAGCTTTCCCAGAGAGAAAGACCAAAGAAAGACATGGGAGGCCCAAGCAGAAGTGCATCCCAGGCCAAGGCTCCACTGCTGACATTGTGCTTCTGTCTCCTGTTCCAGCAAGACCAGAACACCAAAGTTGGTGGGACTTTAGCTCAGAGAAAATAAATAAATAAATAAAAAATGCCTTCCAGATCATTCCCTTTCCAGGAAAGCTATCAAAAGGGGCCTCTTTTCTCTCCTCAATGCTTTCACATGCCATCCAGCTACGCGGTTCTGTGACTGGCTGGGGTGCCTGGGATGTTTCTATTCTGCTTTGAAGCTGTTTGTGCTTACAGCTGTGTCTATAATCTCACCCAGCCATGTACCATGATCCAGGGAGTAGAACATCACACTGGAAGTAAAGGAAATGAGGTTTGTACTCCTCCATATTGTAAGGGGGCCTACAAAAGAGCTGCAGAGGGTCTTTCTACAAGGTCATGTAGCAGTAGGGCAAGGAATGGTGACTTTAAACTGACTGAGGACAGGTTTAGATTAGATAGAAGGAAGCTTTTTTATCATGAGAGTGATATAACAATGGAACAAGTTTCCCAGAGAATTTGTGAAAGCCCCATCCCTGGATGTGTTCAAAACAAGGTCGGGTGTAGTTTTGAGCAACCTGGTGTAATGAAAGTTGTCCCTGCCCTTGGCAGGAGGGGGTTGGACTACGTGACTTGAAAAGGTCTCCTCCAAAACAAATTATCCTATGAGTCTACAATATGTAATGGTTTGTTCAAATCTCAGATGTTCACTATATCTCCCAGATAAGAATTTTCACTGCCAGTATAATGTGAACAAGAATTCTTCAAGGAGTGACCTGAGGTCCCCTGATCAAAAGCGTTAAGTGCTATTATCATAGTCAACTGAAGTAGAGGTAATAGCTGTAAGATTAGTTATATTTATGGCACAGTCCTTATCATCACTCATTTTATGTGTGCTCTGCTCACCAATCCGTATTTACTGCTTGGAACATTTTGGGCCCTTATACAGCCTCATAAATCCCAGTTAATTTTGATTCAAGATGGGCAACAATACATCCTAAGCTAGTAGCTAAGCAAAGGTCTAGCAAAAAAACTACAAGAGCTTTCTTCTGATGGACAGCATGCCATTCTCATGCTACCAAATATCTGTGTACTGTGTAAAGGTGTGGTATTTGGTAAACAACTTTAAAAATCTAGAGCTAAAGCTATGTGGAAGGTTTAACTGACCAGGTCATCAGTATGTTGCAGTAACTGAAAATATCCCAGTCAAGGTGCTAGGAATTGCCTTTAATCATTTGATCAGACTTTGCACTCAATAAGGACATATAACAAAGTTTTTCCATGTTATTTTAAAACCTTTGTGGATATATATTCCTAATCACTTTTTTCCATTTGCAGGTGTTGGGTTCAGGGTAACTAAGGATCCTGTATTCACAGACAATGGGATAAATGCATAACTAAATGTTGCAGTGAAAGCTTCCAGAAACTACATGATTTTTCTGGCAATTACAAGGTATTAAAAATACATTAAGACATAGTGGAAGAGACTATTGATACTCACTGGAGGTGATCTCATGGGTATAATGGAGGTCATGCCAAGTCATGACAAGAAATTGCACAACAGTGCCTAGTTTAATTTCTCCAGTACACACTGTGCTGAACTCTCACTGTTCTCCACCTGTCCTGAAATATCTTGTTTTGCCATAAAACAAGAGATATCTTGTCACTTGCCACCAAGTAGTCATGAGATCTCACAAAAGAGACTTTCTCTACTTACAGGTTCAGTAGCTTTCATGGTTCTATGGTGGCAGGTGGTGAGAGATCAGAGAAGGAACAGAACTGACCTCTGGAACCTCATTTCCTCCCACCCCTCCAGAGATGGACACGCTGCCCAGGAATCCCTGCACACTGCTCTCCAACAGTGCCTCTCTGTTTACTCTGGAATGGCACCAGACCCATATTCCCTCTTTCAGTCCTCTCTGCCTACACGTGGCATATTCATGAGCCAAAAAAACCAAGTTCAGGGTAGATCCCCACACTGTAAATGTGGATTCAGGCACCCCAGTCCTGCATGCTGGGATTTCTGCTGGAGCAAAGAAGCCTTGCCTCCATCCAGTTATCTTGTGATAAAAAGGCACTTTCCCCCAAGACTGACTTTTACTGGGGCAAAGAAAAAAACCTTCAATCTTTTTAGACAAGTGTCTCCATATCCAGTAGGTTTTGCTTGTGAACATCTGCTTTAGACACACACTGAGTACTTCCACCACTGTTTGCACTACTCCTGGTTGGAGACACTTTGATATCTGCCCTCCTGTAAATGATTCAGCTGTTCTCCATGGCCACTCAGATCATCCAAGCAGTCTTCCCTCTGTGTGCCCATTTATTCTCCTTGACCCAAGGACTGTCTGCTACACTGGCCACATCCTATAGTCCCACCACACTCCTAAACCCAGGCTCCTGAGAAGAACCTGCCACTTCTGCCCAGCTGTAACAATTTTGCAGTAAAGAGGAATCCAGGAACTGTCCAGTGTTGCTGAAAACCATTTTCATTTGGGTCAGGCTAAATTTGTGAGTCTATGTTTGGGATAAATGGCTCACAAGCCAACTCAAGACTTGCAGAGTGTATTTTGAAAACCATCATGAGCTTTATTTCAAAACAGAGTGAGAAGAGAGAGTATCTTTCATTATAAAACCCAAAACTTCACATTGGCTGCTCTCTCATTAAAGGATTTAAGATGCCATTGTTTTGAGACTCCGAGATTCTGACTTTGATAAGCAGCAACTGGGATGTTCCTGAATACATTTCAGTGCTGGATACATTTGGCTCCTTCCTTTCTTGGATGCCTTTGCTTTTTCCCTGATAACAAAAGCTTTCCATCTGGGGCACCTTATGCAATTTATCCTTTTGTCTCGTCCACCAACAAAAAGGACCAAAAATTGACTAAGATAACATCATGACTGGGCTACAGTCCCAAGCTGGCAGTCCCTAGCTCTGATGTTTCAGGCAACAAGGAGATATTTCAGGAAGTCATTTCTAGGGGAGATCCTCAATCTGCAGTCCCTGACATATGTGCATTTTCTCTGGTGCTTTACCGGTGCCACTAGTGCCTTCATTAAAGAAAATGTTACCAGGTTTGGGATCAGGGGTCCTGATTCCACAAGCTGCACTGCCCCATATCCTTGTACCACGTTGGATTTAGAGAGGTGGTGATGCAGATGAAGGAGCAACAGCAGCTCTGGCAGGCCTCTCTGAGCTACCTGTAGGACCAACAGCAGCAGCAAAGACCTTGGTGCAGGCACAAAACCTGCCTAGGAATCCAAGCTGTAAGTGAGTGCTGTTGCCAGGACTACACTGATACTGCTAGCTGACCCAGCCAGTCCAGCACCAAGTATTTTGTTGCTAAAATCTCTGGTTATGCCACCCTGCAGAAATAACCCCCAGCCACAAGGGCAGTTCCACAGGGAATGGATCACTGTGTGCCTGTGCATCAGCTGAAGTCAGGTCACAGTGTGCAGATGGCAAGGAAGAGCAAAAGAAAAGAAATGCCTGTGTTTTACAAATAGGGGAGCTGAGACACAGATGGAATAGGCAGCTAGTGTACAATCCTCAGTACATGCTGAGAAAAAGGAATGCTGAGATAAAGCCAGGGACTGAGCAAGTTCTCCAGAGTCTAAAGTCAGGGCGCCAGTCGTGATGTCAGCACTGCACACATGCACTCACACAACCTCTCTGGCATCTGCCCTGTGGGAAGCAAGGAATTTAATATTTATCTCTTGGAGCCTTTCCTGACAAATAATATCATGAATATCTGTGCAGCCCTTTAAGAGCCTCGAACAGAAGGCTCCATCAAAGCAATGTATTAATAGTTTGTTTGTTTTTGAAAAAGGGAACAGATGGACAAAATCTTGGAAAAAGGAAGAGAGAAGCAAGATGTGATTCTATGTTGTAAAATTCCTTTCCCACTTCCAGAAGTGACTAATACTCTCCACTTGATGCTATTGTACAACAGAGACAAAAGGTAATGTGTTTGCTACAATTTTTTTCTTTTGGTATGTTTAAAAATCTCTTTATCGAGCAAAGCTCCAGACTGCTGGCCCCGCTCTACACTGTTTTAATGAAAACCTGACATAGAGTTGCCAGTTGATAAAGCCATTTCTGGCATTCTTTTATTTCTTTATCTCCCTTGTTCTTAGGGAAGTGATGAGGCATTGTCAGGCACTCTGTGCCTGAGTGCTGGGTTGCAGGGGTCACCCCACAGCAGCTCTATAAAGATAAATTTCCACTGACAAATCACTCTGCACCTTTCTAGACAGACTCAATGCCTCTTCCTATGCTTCTTGAGGTTTTACTTATTTAACAGCCACCTCAGTGCAGTGTCCTTGTGAATATTTCCAGAAAGCAAACCCAGTTTGCCCTGGGTTCATCACTGATTTGTTTTCAGAATTGCAAAGAACCTCTAGCACCAAACTCTGGACACCCTTCACCTACAGATTCTCTAATGAAACAGCAACAGCCACTTGAAAGCTCATAACAAGAGCAGGAACAGAGCTGAGTTTTCCTGCTTCCATGTGCCTGTGCTTGGGCTGAAGCAGTCTGCACCTTGTGCTTGCACCAAGTTTAGACAGGAAAGTCCTTTCAGTTCAACAGAACACAGTAGGGTCCAACAGCAAGCAAACATCTTCGCAGCTATTGAGGTGGCTTCCATTAATACCCACATAGTTCCTAACAGCTTCCAAAGTAGTTTTTAAAGCCATAAACCTGCTTCAGCCCCATCCAGGCCTTTAACTGGTGGGTGAGCTGCATGCTAGGTAAAGAGATGTATTCAGTTCCACAGGAGAATTTGAAGTGTTACAACATGGTTCCAGGAAGAAAGGGATCACACTGAAATATCTTCCAGAAAATAAAATTCTAACCAGCTGTATTTTATGTTTAATTACCAAGAAGTCTCATACATACATGCCTGTATTTTCATATATATTTATATGCAAGATCACTGCAATCAAAGTTGAAAGGCTTCATTAAAAAATACTGGAAGATTAATGTTGTCAGAACCTTTTCCTGTATCATAGCAAAACTGAAGTCTCAGTAACAATAGGACTCTTATAGCTTTTCAATTCCTTACAACAGAAGGCTCAGCTAAAACTGCAAAAAGCAGTATAACCCCCCAGGATGGAAGGCAGCAGGAGTCATACAAATGCTCCTTCTCTAGCAGAGTGCCACAGAGCTCCTGATGGAATATCCTGGACTCCTCTTAGGGCACCAGTTTAACACCCTCATGTCCTGTCAGGGGCTGGAGCACAGTGCTGACTGACTGGCTGGCTGACAGACAACCATCACTACTATCTCTTTACAAGGCATGGAATTTCTGGGAATCAGCAAGTTCTTGCTGCTGATTCAGATTTGATCAGATGTGGCTTGAGATGGTGCAGCTGGGTCTGAATGTCTTTGCTATTGAATATACAAGCTGGAGCACAGAACTAGATTTCCAGCCTTTGCTGAAGCACATTAATTACCTTTGCACAAGGTTTATGCACATCATCATAGGCAGAATTTGCCTGGCAGTGCCCAGCCACTCCAGAGGTTAAAAGGAGGAGGGAGAGATGGAGTATTTGTTCAGGAATGCCAGGAAACACAGAGATGCTGTAATTGGTGATAATCAGGATATCCTCATGTGTCTCAACACATGAAGATTGCTGGTACTGGGTAGAGGGGTGCTTATCTGTGTGCCACATTCCTGCCATCCACACAGTCACACACTGGAAAATACCTGTGTAAGGAGCATCCCTGAACTCCACCAACTCTTGTGTGAAAGCTGTGAAGAGCTTGGCTTTGCCAGAGCAAATCCCATGGGAGAGGCAACAGCAGGATCATCACAGCACTTCTGGGCACTTGGGGAGGAACATGAGATCCTCCCAGCCACGCTCCTCTACTCGGAGCTTTACTCCAAGGAGACGAACCGCGCTCCCCTGCAGAGAGACTCTGACCTCTCTGCAGTGAAAGGCATCGCAGTCAGGGCAGCACTCTCCCTTTCCACCGCCGGGCCGATTCCCTGTGCTCCAGGCAAGGAGCTCTCCTGGGGAAGCAGAGCTGGGGCCGGGCGTTCAGCACCAGCGGGAAGGGGAAAGCTCAGCCTGGACTCAGACCCAGAAACCGCCAGGTGTGGCCAGGAGAGAGACCTGTCACAGCCCTCAGGGGGACGAACAGGGGACAGAGGGGAGACTCAGGCTGCTGAGTCCAGTCTCCTGCTGCTGGAAGTAAACGTTTCCTGAGACTTCACCAGGTTCATCATAAAACTGCTTCAGGTCATTGGGGTTTGGTTTGGCTTTGTATTCCCAGCAGTTCTGCTGGGAACTGCTTTCCCGCCTTTTTTTCTGGAGTGGGGCTGCCGAGGTCAGGGCAGGGCAGTGCTGCCCTGAACTCATGCTGTGTTTTAACACATAGAAACAATGTTTATACAGAATACAGCTCAAACAGCATGTGTGTAGGGAAGCAAAGTGCAAGTTCTCTTCTGCCTAGGCACTGGAGCAAGCAAACTCCCAAGTGGGTTGCATGCATACCAAGGATGGAATGAGTGTTTCATATACAGCTACTTACAGATGCACTTCTGTCCACACCAGGGTCAAAGACTTATTAAAACAAAGAGCTTTATAAAACACAGAGATGTGAGTCCTGCTCCAGAGTGTTTGTGCTCAGTGTGGAGGTCACCAGAGAAACTCAGCTGTGAAGCCAATTTTGCTGTACGGGCTGGAGTAAGGCAGCCATCATCTGTGTCAGCAAGGTGGGGACTCCTGTATTCCGAGATCCCTGGATAAGGATCATCACTCAATACCAAATTCTTTCCAGTTCCATTTCACCATCTGACTTCTACAGCAGCCAGTGCTCTATATAGAAATGTCATTTGCTTCATCTCACAAATCTACTGATGAGCTGTTACAGGCCCAGATGTCAAGCTTTACAGCAGGAGAAAAAAAATTAAGGTATTTGTGGTAGTTTTGTATTTTGTTTAATAGAAAAAAAAATTAGGCACTTCTCTGTTAGAAATGCAAAGACAGCACTGAGCTAGTGGATGGATCTTCTCTGAAGAGATTAAAAGAACTACTGATAGCAGTAGAAAATAAAATGTTTGGATCCCTGTAATCTACAGTAGGAAGGAGCAATGAGGAGAGTGCAGGTACTGGCATTCCTGGAGGAAAGGATGGACACAGCCACAGCAGTGTCAGTGTTACAGCACTGTCAGCCCCAGCCTCACAAAAATCAGGGACTAAGGAACTAGAAGAATTTAAAGCAAAGGAAAATACAAATACTTTGACACGGGAGGTGTGGACTCTTACCTGTGCTTTTTCCCTCAGCCAACATAAGCATTAGAAAAGAAACTGTAATAAAGAGATTTAGCCATGATATTCCAGGGACAGGGTCCCTACAGGAGACAGAAGGATGATAAAAATGGCAGAAGCTGTGCGTGCTGGGAGATAATCTTACTTTGCTTGCTCTAACAACCGCCAAGGGACAAGAAAAGCAGCAATTAATTATGAACATATTTTTTGAAAACTTCTTTTGCATTGAGAGTTCGCTGTTAGTAAAGGAGTCAAAGGTTTTATATTTAGAGTGTGGCTTTTGTTTTGACATTGCCCAGCCATGAACATTAAATCCCTCTGTAACAGGGGATGTAGCAGGGTGGGTACAGGGGGTCTCTGGAATAACTCCAACCCATCCTCCCCAGGTGTCATCCAAATCTCTGAGCAGACATTTTCATTTTCCCTGCACAGTCCAAGCATATGCAAAAGGGTGAGAAACAACCTCCTGCATCTTCTACAACTGAGCGCAGCGATATAAAAACCTCATTCTCTCTCCTTTTATGTTGCCCATAAAGCTCCAAATGTTGCTCTTAAATGGAGTCCCCCTCATGCATATAATTGAGTGAGTGATTTCTCAGCCACCTGCATTATGATTTTACTGGGCCAAATGTTGCCCATTTCCTCTGTTAAAGCACTTTTTGCTGAGTTTTCAGCTGCTGCTATGCATGAATTTTCCAGAGCAAGCTTAGACAGCAAGCAGTGTAGGACAATTAACACTTCCAGCTAACCTTATTAATTTCCATTGTGCATCAACAACAATATAAGATTCAGATTGATGTCACTTGCTGCTTTCTTAGCAACCCTGAAAATCCTGTGCACTTTCCTTTCCTGAGAGCCAACATGCAGAAATAAAAAGCCCAACAGGTCCAGAGATAATTCATTACCACCACACTGGAGTGAAGGCAATAGCTCCCTGACAGTGATGTGTAGGAAGGCTGGCTTCCTCTTGCTCCTGCCAGGCTGGATTTTCTGATGTTTAATAATGCAGCTGAGCTCAATTTGCAACCTCAGCTGCAGAAGGATTTCCCCTTCCTTTGTAAGACAGGTTGCAAAAACAGCTAGAAAGTAAAAATCTCCTTTTCTTCATGTTTAGCTTATTTCATTTAAGCATTTTTTCCATGAATTGCTTACTAAAACATCATATGTTCATCATTGTCCAGCTTTCTAAGGTGTTTGGAGAACAGAAGAAAACCATAGCAATTTCTTTTTCTACAAATGTGGGAAGCTGAGGCATCAAATATCGTGAGACGTCCCAAAACATGCGCAGATCACCAAGCAGCTAAGTTTTTCCCACTTCAGTGTTCTAATGGACCAGTACCTGCATTGCCTGATACCTGTGAAAAAAGGAATAAAATGTTGACAGTCTTAGATTTGATGAAGACTATCTTTTTTTATCCCATTGAACATTATGCTCTGAGAAACATTAAGGTGCAAGTACTGAAAGTCAGAAATCTTCCCAGATCGTTAAACCCAAAAGTTGTATAAAAAACATTTTTAGCAGCATTTTCTCATAAAGACATGGTTTAACTTCAAAACCTTCTGTTCCCTACCAAATTGTTTCTAGGGGAAAACCAACCATATATAAAGAACAATTTAAACAAGACAGACTCCTCTCTACATGGTCATGGTTACCTTCGTCAAGACAGACAACTCAGGGCAAATCAGACCAGCTGCACCCACAAAAATAAATAATCCTGAAGTCTCTGTGCAATAGTTCATGCATCACTTCCAGCCCATACTGACCCCTCACTCCTCCTCTGCCCCTCAAAAACCCTTGACTTGCACAAGTGTTGAAGATTAGGGGGTGTCTCTTCCCCTGGTCTCCAGATGGACTCTATTTCCTACCAGGTTTTTAGCCCAAGGGTGAATTGCAGCCTCCTTCTCCCCTGGGAAACAGGCCAGAGAGTTTCAGCAAAGGCTGGGATTCACCCATGGGCCTGTCTCAAAGCAGGTTGCAACATCCAACCTTGGATAGTTCCCAGGCCTCTGCTGCTTTTCCACAGGGAAAATATTTTTAATCTGAAATGTTCCAGTTTAATTTCTACCAACAATCAGGTTTTGGACTAAATAAAAATTTTCTGTGGGGTTTTTTTTGTTGTTTCATTGTTGGTTTTTTGTTTGTTTGATTGTTTGTTTGGGTTTTCTTGTTTTGGCTTTTGGGGTTTTTGAGGAGGAGAAGAGGGAGTGGTGGTGGTGTTATTTTTTAATTTTTGTTTTATTCTCCTATGTCTAGATGCATTTTTATAGTTCATCAAACTTTGAAACGCCACCCTCAGTACATCATAACCATGCCTTAGATAATAATCTAGCTGTACTCATATTTTGTTATCTTCCAGGCTAGTTAAAATGGATGTTTTTATTCCTGGCAAATTCACAAATTAGGTGGCGAGGGGTAAATATGCAGTACTTTACATGCAAAGCAAAATCAAGGACATGTTGATCTTGGTTTGGCTTTACATTCAGTGCAAACAAAGTCCTGCAAATTCCATAAAGAAAAGCTAAAAATTAAAGAGCATGACTTTTCTTTTTCTTTTTTTTTTTCCTTTTTTTTTTTCCCTTTTGTCCAGTGGGGATTTTTTGCATTCCTGTTTTAGGGTTTAACTCCTTCCTGTTGCTGTGTAGACAATTTCTTCCAAGTTGGGGAAGGTTTATGGAAAGCACTGTGACCTCTTCCAGCCTAACCTACTCACCTTCTTTCTGGAGAAATAGGTCACAGGTTACGATAAGTGAAAAAGATCCAGTAATCCTGCCTTGTCCTCTTCCTGGTGGTGCAGAATTACATCCTATAATCTGTTTTCCAGGGCAGAGCCTATTATTTTAAGAGACGGGACACAGACCAGATGCTACAAGTTTTACTGACCCAGCACCTTGTCCTGGGTGTCACGAATTATTTGGCTCCTATGGATAGTTTATTCCTTTCTCTCCTGGAAATTGCCACCCAAGACCTGCATGATCAATACCTGCTGCTTCTGAAGATGGTGCAAGCTGTCTGTTCATGAAGCACCTGGGTGCACAGAGTACCCATAGGTGACACTGGTAAGGGGGCAGCTGATTTCTGTCCTGGAGCATGTGTGCTCCAGGTGTTTTTATCCTGTCCAACATAACTAAGGAAACTCACCAAACCCTTTGGCAGTTTTTGACCTCAGGTTGGGATAGTGATGGTTGCAGTCTAACACACACCCCTCTACTAACACATGGGATTTATTCTGTATTTATTTTTAGAAATACATTAGAGAAATGGTCCTTCCACAAATGAAACTAATTTGCTCTGGCTTCTTTTTCCAGAGACTACTAAAGCACAACAGACACTTTGTACTGTAACTCTTAAGCTATAGCTCTAATCCATCTGGAAAGTTCCACCTTTGGCAGAAGTGGCCAAGCAAGGCAGCTACTGGTTGACCCTCAGCAGAGCTGAGTCAGGAAGGGACTGTGAGAAGCCTGTGCTTGGCAGGGGTAGGAAGCAGAAGAGACAAGTAGTTAGATCCTTGAGGGCTGGAGGGTTATTTGGAGATGAGATCCTGCTAGGTGTCTAATAAAAAGAGGCAAAAAGAGATGTAGTTTTTGTTCTGTGATGACCTATGCAACTTAAAAAACAGAAATTATTTCTTTGGCTTGAAAATTCAATAGGACAAGTGTAACAGGAGGAAGGCAAAAGGAGCAAGATTGAGGAGGGCATGGGAATTATCATGCATGACATAGCACCCAGGGTGTGAATACCAAGCACATTTGAAGATGAAAAGCTTGTTCTTGTTGTCCTTTCTCATCACAAGAAGAGTCAGGACCGAGCAGGAGCACGTGATGTGGGTCACATTCATGGCAGAAGAGCAGAAAGATGCAAGTGTACGTGAGGGCAGTCAGGACTTGGCATCAGGAGCCATCACCAGATAAGGAAATGCAACCAGCAAGGAAAGGCGGGACCTGGCAGCCCATGCTCCAGCTGAACTCAGCTCCTCAGCCTTCAGATGGGACTTGCAGGAAGCACCAACACTCCTGCAGCCTTCATGCCACTTCCCTTGGAACAAAGTAAGGGTGCACAGGGAAAGCAGCCATTTACTGGTAGTGCATTTGCACCATGATTTGGTACCTAACTGGTTTGGGAAAACAGGCACCAAGGACCCAAGACAGTGGTTTGGATTTTTTTAAGTTAGGAAAAAAACCAAAAACCAAACAAGGCTGTGTACACAATGGCTTCTGAGCAAATGAACAAGGAGTACCTGCTGCAGCCCTCCCCTCCCTTCCCCTACCACGCTGGCTGTGACCGTGCCTCTTCACAGGCATCTGATGGACCTGGCACCTCATGTTTCAGAGAATAAAGCTAAGTAAAGGAAGGAAAATTAAAGGAATTCTTTTCTTCAAGTGGAGGATGGGGGCACAGCCCCATGTGTTACTCTACTCTGCCTTACAGCAGCCTGTTTAGCTTCTAGAGTGATACTTACTTGTACCATGGCCTAAATTTTTTCTGAGAAAGCTTTATAGTTACTGAGTTTTGCTCTTTACCCACACAAGAGTATCTCAGAGATGACAGCAAGCTGGTGGTAGATCTAGACCTGGCTCCTGTGCATGCTCTGCTCACTAGACTGATTCCCTTTCCTTAGGGCAGCAATCATGCAGGATCTAACAGAACTAAAACACCGAATCACCAGACATAACCAAAGCCCTAGAGCACCTAAATGCACTATACTACCAAAACCATTCAATCCCAAAGCTGTCATTCCACAGATGGGAGCCTCAGGCTTGTCCCCACGTCACAGCAAAGCTGCCAAGAGCCTCACCAGCAGCCAGTCCTGGAGCTGCACTGGGCAGGTTCCTGCTGAGCTGCCTCTGCTTCTGTAGGGCCACAAACCCCTGGGGACCAGCAGAGCAGACAGGAGGAACCATATGAAGATGAGAGGTCTAGCCCACATGGGTAGCTCGTTTCACACACAACCCTAAACTTTGATTTGGTTTGGCTGCCAAACTACCAGATTTCTGCTTTAACCACAACCACCAGATGCACCTCAGGTGAAACCCAGACCTTCCTTCCACTCAGACACCGCCTCACTCAGCGAGTCTTGGGTCACCTGGTAGAGGTACCATGAAATTACAGTTATTACGTTTCGCCTGCTCTTTCCTGTCCATCTTGTCTGTGAGGCAGCCTGCTCCCCTGGCAGTGTTATCAGAAAAGCATCCAAGGGGAAATAAGTACAAGCATCAAGGTACAGTTGTCAAGATATATGGGGTATGTAGCATGTATTTGTGGGAGAAGGTAGTTTTCTTCCCAGCACACATATCCATCTCCCACTAGAAAGAGGAACTAGGAGACACCCAGGTTTTCTTTTCTTTTTTTTTCATTTTTCTTTACCTCACTGGCTGGTCTAGCTGATTTTTTGTCATTTGCCTTTGTTTGTGGTGGTGGGTGACACCAGCCCTTAGCAGAGGGCTGAGAAAAGTACAGTTACTCCCTCCTCCCCCAGCACCTTGCCCTCTGACTTCCCTGTTGGGACACCCTGTGGTATTGTGTCCTGCCCTGGCACGGGTGGCTGCATGCAGATGCCACTGCCATCCAGATAATCAGCGCTTATTGCTGTGACAGTCTCTGAATATCACTGCTCAGAGGAAAATTTTGGTGTGTTTATTAGGCCATGGTGGTTTCTGAGAACACAACTGAGATTGGGGTCCCTCATCCCCACAGCCCAGACATGAGAATGTAAGTGCCTTGCACCTGTCAGCAAGCCTTACTGCCAACAGAGAGGAGCTGTATTTGATTTTTTTTTTTTAAACAGCTCAGTAGATCATGTCAGAAGACAACAATGTGCTCACTCCACAAGACACAGAATTTGACAGGCAAAACAACCTGCCAGTTACTTATCATTAGTGCAAATGACTGATTTTTCGGTTCACCGGCAGTTCAGAATAATCTGAAGGTTTTATTTTGAGTCAAACTGAAGAATTTTTTTTTCCAGAACTTTCAGCTTACCTTGATATTTCACATTTCTACTCCAATCTCCTTTAAATAAAACTTTTTATTATCTTCTAAAAAGTGCAAAAAAACCAAAAGTGGGATGCTTCATTTGATCCAAAACTATTTCCATTAGTTTAACTTCCAGCTAAAAAAAGAAGGGAGGGAAGAAATTCAAAAGCAGATATTTCTCCCAGTAAAGAGAAAATTATATTCAGTTGAAACCCCAGATTTTCCTTGAAAGATATTTTGTAATGACAATTTTGGGGTGCCTTAGCCTGTTTTTCCCCTGCTTCCCCCACCCTTCCCAGTCAGGCTGCAAAGCCCATCACCCATATTTATTTTTTTGTAGGTTTAGAGATCACAAGTCAAAAAGGAAAGAGCTGCTCATTTCCCATCACTCTTCTCCCTCACTCCCAACAGTGTCCAAGGTCTTTTGCACATCAGTGAATCCCATTCTGCCTCATCCCTGACTATTTCAGCCATCCAGAGCCAGCCTTATGCCATCCACTGGCTTGGAAATAAAAACACATTTAAGAGTCAACCAAGGGAAAAAAAAAAGAAAAGAAAAAAAAAAAAAGCAGTAGGTGTGCAGGCCAACGCTGCAGGTGCTTCTGCAATTGAGTCTTGGTTCAGGGCAATAAGCGTTAGTGACTTTTAATTTCCTCTGTCCCCAGGCATCCTGGATAATATCACTCAGATAGCTCCAATTCAACTCCTGACCTGGCAGACAGTTCTGGGTATCCCACCGTGCTCCATTGAGTACACTAAGCCTCACATAAGCCCTCTAAGCCACTGGGCTACTTTGGTGAGTCATTTAATAACATTGAACATGCTTTTCCCTACAACTTTGCAAGGAGGGGAGGAATCTACGGCAGGGAATTAAAGACCCCCCAAACAAATTTTAAACACAAATTGAATTTTTTAATTGGACTGGAGTGCTGAAGCATATTCAGACCTTGACCTCAAACCAGATCAGGAAGGAGAAGTAGGAAGTCAGATAGCTCTGGAGATTTGTAGGGGGTCACAGGTGCCTTTAATAACCAATACTGCAAGTTAATAGCTTGGTTAGGGATGGGAATAGACTAAAAATGATACCAAGGAGTTCAGTTTTAGTCCAGTTTGCTTTGAAAAAAAAAAGCTAATATCACAGGATGATCACAAGTGGAACAGGAGGTTGGAAAGACTCACAGAATACTAAATTTAAGCTTTTGCTATTGCAAACCTTTTCTTCTTATAATTGTGACAATTTTAAAATTTTTTTCAAGCCACATACTTGTGCAGGACATTCTTACATTGGTTGCTCCTACTGGGAAGAAATTGCAAACTCTGCTAGAAATTTCCTCCTAATTATCAGCCCAGGACTCTGTGGCTAGCAAATAACATTCTCCTTTAGTTTAGTAGCTATTCTTCTCATTTCTTCTGGAGAAACCAACCAAGAGGGTCCTTACCTGAATAGCAACAGAATCATGAAGTCTTGAGAGGACAGGTATCAATCATCTGCTTGATCATGACCACAGTTTTAATTGATCCTATTGAACAGCTGTGGGTTACCCTGGATGAAAAAGTGTTGAACAATTATTTGGTAGCTGCAGTGCTACCTTGTAGTGCCTCTCGTTTTATCCCTGTTCTCTGCCTCAGCTTCACATTTCCAGAGGTGTCAAAGGGAGCTGAACCAAGTTAAAATTTTGCACATAGCTTCCTGGGGCTGCTTTGAGAACCACAGGCTCCAGGCAGGAGTCTGATCTAAGTCTTCAGTTCAGCACTTGCTGAAGGATCAACAAGAATATCTTTGTGAGTGTCTGAGAGCCACTGGGTTGCACAGTGCTCATACATTTGGCTGCTGCTGAGAATCCTGTTCTGATGTTTATTCAAGTCATGACCTGAGCACCCACACTCCAGTTTGCAGACAACAGGATCCAGGAGCAACCGGAATTTTTGAGCATTTTCGATCTGTTAACTGACATTTTCTGAAGATGAAAAGCCTTTGGGTTGACTGCCCAAGAGAGAAAGCCCCTTGCCCCCAGATAGTTCCTGCATGGGCCTTGGCAGTGGGCCCAGACAACGTCAACAAGCTTTGAGCATGACTTATAGCACTATCTGAGACAGTGAAGAAAACAGAAACTCCCATGACAACATTCACATTCAGGTCTTGTTGATGAAACTACCAGTCACTAATGCCAAAAACAGCAGAGATTATTTTTTACCATGTGGGCTTCAAAATTCGCATCAACAGGCAGAGTAGCATCTTTCACGTAGTTCCACAAAACACCTCTCTGCCACCAGCCTACCCCTCACACCCATCTGGCGAGGCACAGCTTCCTCCTCATTTCATCCTCTTCCAACACTCCCATTTGCGTTTTGTCCACTTGTTGCATCCTGTCTAATTCCTGTTCAGGCGTTCATCAGGGAGGGGAAGGTTGTTTTTGCTACTTGCCTGTGCTGCACCCAAAGTAATGAGCCCAGAACCTTTATGTGATCTCCTACCTGATACTCTGATTTAAGGTGGGACTACAAGGAAGACTTCCCTTTCTTCACCCTTGACAGCCAAGTGGAAAATACAAAATTTCAGACAAACAAAGGTTATTGGGAGACCTGCTTCAGGGTCTGTCCAAAACATCTAACTCGACAAGCAACATTTTGTGTTTGGAGTTCGCCCTCCCTCTTTCTGCACTTTTAAAACATCAGAAAATATCCTTTTGAAATAGAAGTCAAAATGCTGTCTGCAAGCCATGGGAAAATATTTGATGCCAACATCCCTATTCTTGCCTTGACCAAAAGTGAAACAATATTTGATGCTAAGAAGCAAACAGGCTTGGCCTTTGAAAAGTAGTTTTGAGCCAAATTTACTGCTCATTCACAAACTCTAACCAGGTCTTCATGCAAAGCAACGCAACCACAACTTCAGGTTGCTTGTGACCTTGGCCTTATTGAAAACAAATGAAAGCTTAATGCTTACAAATTTTAAGTCCTAATCCACAAACATCCCAACCCTCACTTTGTTTGCTCAGTATTAAAAAAATATGGGTTTTACTTTCTTTTTTTCCCTGCATCTCTTTTCAAATAAATCCTTCCTGCCTTTGGACAAGCTGACATTGTGTGTGTCCTTGAGTGTGTTCAAAAGCAAGGCAGAGCGTTCCTTTCTCATTACACGGCTTGGCTTATCAGCCCAGTAAAGGTTTGGGTTTCAGGTGTGGCTCTGTGCCAGGTGTGAGGGGCCACATAGCACCAGAGGCAGGGGCACAGAGCATGTACAGGTTTACAGACTGTCCTTTAGAAGCACCAGGAAACTCTGCTCTCACCTCATCCTCATGCACAAACAAACGGCCTCTAGCCTCAGAAGATGGATCAGGAGGAATTGAATTATATTTAGCTGGTTGATTGAGAGGTATGATATGATTTACCCACTGAAAGCAGGAATAGGTTTTCAGTTGTATTTTGATTTTACTGCTCTATGGCCAAAATCCATAGTGAAGAAAGGCTGCTAAAACTGAGGCAAGGCATTTGTCTCTTCTAATGTATTATCAAGAGCATTAATGCAGAGATTTTACCTCCTAAAGTGGACTGGAAATTATACACAAGAGATAAGCCACCTAGGAAATATTTTCTAGGCAATGTGATGAGCTGGTGTGCTAGACAATGCCATTACAGAGAGGTTGCATCCTAGGATACCCATAAAAACAGGATTACCCTGAATCCAATGAGGTGTCCTTTTTCTGCAAACTAGTAACAACAAACTGGTAACTCAGCTTTCACCTATTAATTTTGAAACGGCACAGTCTATTTACATATAAATGTAAAATACTCTACATGTGAACAGTTTTCATTTATGCCTCATAATGAAAATGGACTCCATATGCTGTCTGGGTGCTCAACAAGCCCCCCCACCCCACCTCAAGACCTTCTACCATTCTTTGTTGTGCCACTTTGCATTTATCTAATACCTTATGTAGTTACTCAAAGGTTACTATTAGAATCATTCAGAACATGCATCTCCAGGAGGGCTTGTAATGAACAGTCCACATCTTATCCACAAGCAAATAATTAAAAGTAATGCCCTGGTGTTCTTCAATTACCAAAACAGTTGTCCCTTGGGCTGATTGAAATTGCCAAACCAGGTTTTGCTCATAGTGGATTGACAAGTGGCACCATTGGCCAAGGAGGCCTTTTTCCAGGCAGACCAATGCTTACAGAAAGGAAGGAGGGCTGGAGGTGGTAGGAAGGAGAAAAAGCTCTTCTGAAGATGTGATGTGTGTAAAGAGATTGCAGGCTTTGAGAGGGCAGTGCAGCCACTGGCAACTTTTGCAAGTTCCTAGCAACCCTTGCACTCAATTGAAGTGTCTCAGTACTCCAGAGAAGCTGAAAACATTTGCAGCAATTCCTGAGCAGGTAGTTTTGGCTAGTTAATTAAGCCCTGCAGCCCTTTGTCACTCAGAGAATGAATCCATAGCCCTGAATTTCACAGACTAAATTTATTTCCCTGAATCATGGTCTGGACAGAGATTTTATGACAAGGGAACCTCAGGTGCCTGTGGTGTTTCTGCAAATTTTCAGCTGACATGCCAGTTTGGCAACACCCTCAGGATTTGCCAATGTTTTCACAGGAGAAGGTCCTGAGCACTCAGATGCTTACCTAGTCCCTTCCCACACCTTGGGGCAGGTTTATCACTCCCAAAACCTTTCCTCAAGTCAAACCATTCCCTGAAGCATTTGGCAGATACAAGAGATCAAGTCACTTTTTATACAGTTGTTGATATGGCTGTCCTGGTCACAGTATCCTGCAGTCTTAGAGGCATTTACCCTCACAATGATCCCAAAAGCTGGGGCACTCTTGCTATTCCCATTGTACTCCTACTGAATCACAGCACTGACGTAATTTGCCTGGGACAGAAAATGAAGTCTGGGGCAGAACAGGGAACTGAGCACAAGTCCCTCAAATTCCTGGCATGCACCCCATCCCAGTGGCCTGTCATATTTGTGAAAACATCTCACAGGGCTTTAGGTGGAGGGTGTAAGACTTTCACTTGCTTGAGCATGCAGGGAAGTGCCAGCCATACCTCTGTGGGTGAATCTGCTGCAGCAGGACAGATGGGAAGCCATTGCATCACAGCCCAGTAAAACTCTGCAGAGCCCTCAGGAAGAGAACCTGGTGCCAGGCACGGGATCAGCAGGTGAGCTGTGGGCAGCCAAGGAAGCTCTTGACAAGCAGTATCATGCAGCACCTGATCCCAATCCCAGAGCAGCCACTGTCTCCAGCACACTTTGAACACACTTGTTCAAGTGATCACTCAACACCAGAGGTATTTGTGAAAGATCTGCTTTGCGTGTGGCAATGTCCAGCTGGCAAGAGATAACTATTAGACTTTTGCAGTGCCCTGCACACACTCCAAATTAAGCAAAAACCCTGTGTTTAAAGACATAAATCAAATCACAGTGCTTTCTCTTCCAAGATGAAGATCTCAGAATCCAACTTCAACAAAAGGCTCAATTAAAGGTGCAGAAGCCACTAAACAACTGAACTGACCACCAAAGCTCCTTGAGTCTTTGAGATGTCCCATCCATTTAGAGAGCAGTCAAAAGATTAGGATGCTCTATCTCCCTGTATATGGTCTTTTTTTCCTCAGGACAATAGTGAACATGGGATGAAAATCTGTTGAAACTGATGGAAAGCACTGAAGCACATTTGGGCTCAGCTCTCCAGCAGCAGGGCACTAAGCACCAGGGTGGGCTTCTACTTTTTATTTTACAAAGATAAAAATCCTGCCTGGAGTTTGTACAGCTGGAAGATAAATGGAGTCAATGCACAAAAACCACCCACCACTGGCAGCAGCAGAGAGATAAAGGTTGCTAGAATTTGATTGCACCCATTATTAAAACTTATCTTTAACCATCTCTCTGTCTATTGATTTCTAGCCAACTATTAACTAGCAATGACCTTAGAGGCTTGAAAATAACTTGGGAAGTCAAGTAAACAAAGGGTAACCCAGCTGCATACAAAGAACCAAGATATTTGCAGAGACCCTCTTTCCTTCTGCTCATTGCAATAAACTTGTGCTAAGTATTTTTCCATTTAAACATCTGAGTCAATGATCCAAGAAGCTGAGGGTGTGGACAAGCAACTGAGTGTACAGAGGAGCAGAAGGAAGGAATAGGAGTTAATTTTAATTGTGTCTAGAGCCTTGAATTAATGTAATCTCAACCAAAGTCAGAAGACAAAGGTTCACATTTTAAGAGCTTAGCTCCACTGGCAGCAAGCCTTCATGTATATTAAAAAGAAACATTCATTATACACAGGTCAAATTGACTTTTTCAGGACATGGTATTATACTGTACCCAGTGCCAAAGAAAGCCCTTTTTGTTGTTTAAGAAACTCATGAAAATGGGCAATTGGAGTTCTTTTCGAAGGAGAAACAAAGTATTTCATCATACACCTTTGTTTATCTTCCAAGCCTTTTCAGGTCTCAAGGTTCTTCTTTATGTGATCTAAGAATTTTCACCTCATGTTCTTTCCCTCCACCAGCACATGTACTCTAATGTCCCCCACATTTCCCTTTGTTCAGTGCTTCAAGATCCCCTCTGCAGCCACCACAACCTTCAGCTCACCCTGCCCTGTACCCACAGCATCCTCAAAGCTCTGCCCCTTCCCAATACACTCAGCTGCTCCCCATGTCCTGTGAGGATCATCTGGAGAAGAAGCAGCATTTATTGTGGTTTGTTTTAGGCTATTTGTGCTCTAGCTGGACAGTCACCCACTTGGCCAAACAGCACCTATGACTCTTGAAAACCCTCTGAAGTCCCTCATACAGAGCACAGTATTGCCTTGCCATTGATTTTCAAGATGCTTTTGTAACAAGGATTATTTGGGTTGCCCTGTTTAGGTTGGCTGATCAACTGGTTCTACAATTTCTGAAAGACCACAATAAAGATACCAGTGTTAGTATTTTGAAAATAATTTATATTCTTATATACCACATTCTACACTACTTTGGTTTTGGCCTTGCTTAGTATTGTGACCAGGGCAGTAGTTCTTAAGACAAGCTCTCAAAATCTTGGAAAAATTTGTAAGCCTGTTGGTTTAAATCCCATCCTGGATCCAGTAGCTGATGTGTGTGAAAGTAAAGTGAATTGTGCAAAAAATAGGGCTAAATGTGGTGACTGTACAGATCAAACTAGGAAATTTCAGAGAGAAATGTGGGATGCGTAGGGTTTTGAAAATCAAATGTAGGTTTGTTTCTCTTTAACAGAGAAGAGATCTGGGGACATTCACAGATCCAAGTTCACACAGGGCATAGTCAGACATAGTGGAGCAAGAAAAGCCAATGTCTCGTTATTCATAGTCCCACGCTACAGAAAAAGATATTGCAAAATTCTGGTGTTTCCAGTTTGTGGGGAAATCCTTTAGAAGAGTTTTATGTGCTTTCTCATTCTCACCTTAGGCAAACCAGGCCTGGAGGGGCAGCATAAATAAAGTAATTTGGGGCCAGAAGAGGAAAATATCCAAATTCTTCTTAATTTGAAACCTAAATAGAGTTCTAAATATTGTGGCAATTCAGCCATCAACACAAAGGATTCTTTTTGGACTGACACTCAGATAATCCACCATCCATCCCCTTCTCAAAGAACTTTTGAAGGTTTTGACTCAATTGGGTCACATTTGAAAGAGCGGTAGAAATTTAAGCAACAAGAAGTGCCTACAGGATTTGGCAGAAGGCATAGAGCACAGGAGGTAGAGATCCAGAGGAGTTTCCAGTGTGGAAGGGCACGTGGTGACAGCCCTTAGGGAACAGCTGCCTGGCCAACAGCACGTGTGTCCTGCCTGGCCAACCAGAGCTTGCACAGCTCTGTCCCAGCTACGGCATTACGTTATCTTCCGTGTCACGGAGCCACAGGAAGAGCAGTGTGAAAAGAGCTGGGCTTATTATGATAGAAACAGAAGTAGGATGAAAAGGCCAAAGGACAAAAATCCACAGGAGACTTCAGTAACTCTGGTGTTCAGGAAACAACAAGGCTCTTTCCCATCCCTTCATCTTCTTCCTGTGAAGGGTGAGATTACCCACCCTAAAGGCAGGAAGACACATACACCTCCCTCACCAGAAGAGGCATGGCATTATAATAGCAGGGCTATTTTTTCCCCAGGAAAAAGAATGAAATCAGCTATTTACACTGGACAAATTACAAGCTCTGGAAAGCACATGAGGCACACAAAGAGAGCAGTTGTATCACAAATAAATATGTGGTGGGGGGAACTTATTGATTGGCTTTGTAAACGCAGTTGCCCAATCAATAGCAATTTCTGGAAATGCCTGGTACTTATTTGGTGCAGGTTGTGCAATGAGGATAAATAATAAGAGTACTTAAGGGGCACGTCTCCTGACACCACTGCCGAGCCCTGTACAACACAAAGCCAGAACGTGGTACAACAATTGCACAAGCCAGGACTAATCCACTCTGCTTCTAAAAAAAGAAAAATCACAAGCACAAATCCAAACACAGCCACGCTATCAAAATAAACACCTGGATCCCAAAGGCATCCAGACAAGTTCCTGCTGTTCTTGCTGTAGATGGCTGGCGCTGGATCCAGGATGGTATGAAACTCTCGGATTTCTAGCTATGCCCAGCTGGGAAGCCATGGGTCCCCCAGGATCCCTGCTGTATGGGAACACGGAGACCCTCCCCTCTTCCCTGAATGACCAGGGTGCCCCTAAGCACAGTAAAAGCTCCAGATCTTGGACCAGGAAAAAAAAAGAAAGGCACAAAGCAGCTTGCCAGAACAGTTTGCCTGATGCAGCCCCTCCACACCAGCCCCAGCCCCCTGCCTTGGTTTGAACATGCTGACCTCTTCCCATGCCTTTCTCTTCAAGGGAACCCAGCCCCACTGGGGCAGGGCAGGGTCCCAAAGCAGGCAGGACCCCTGAGGCCACAGCACATGCTGCTTGCACGACAGCAACTCAGCAAGAGGCATGGAGGGTCAGCATCTCACCAGCAGGGCTGCGAGGAGCCCCTGATTAACCCTGGCCCAGGCTCCTGGTTATACCACAGCCCTGTGCTAAAAGTAGCACCTGATGGGAAGAAGGGAAAATCCACCTCAGCTCCCCAGAGGCTTCTCTACTTCCCTTCTTTACAGATAGGAAGTTTGCTCACATTGTAACATGAGATCATAGCACAGGAAAGACTGAGGAACCAGACGCTCATTTCAGCCACAGCTTTTTCGCTGCAGCTGCCAAGGATAACGATGTTTGCATGAAACCTGTTTACAGATACTGCTCACAGCCCTCCCATGATGTTCCTGTGCAAGAGCCCATGACCAGCTCATCATAACAAAGACCTTCACCCACCCAACGTATTTCAACTTGCTGCATCACTCCAAACAAGATGGTGCCGGCTGTTTTCACATCCACAGCACCCAACACTGCCCGTGCAACTGAGGGCTGAAGGAAGAGAGGGAAAGGTGTTTGTAACATAATCCCTTATGTAGTTTTTGGTACAGATTGCTGCCAGTTGGGTGGTGAGAGAACAGGGGAGCTTCTCTTCTCATTGGACAGAGCCCAAAGGTATTTCACATTTTCCTTTAGGGCCTTAATGACTCTTCCCATGAGCAGGTGTCTCAGGACACAGGGGTCTGGGGCAAACGCTGAAACCTTGTCCTCCCTACAGGAGCGGTCATTCATTTACTCTATCCCATGTTAGAGACTCCATGGGACTACACTTGTTCTTTAATCACGGCAGGATGAGAGGAGTTTATGTGGAGTAGGAGTGACTCATTTTTCTGTTCCTAAAATTTGGTATTACTCACCAGAAAATTCCCCACATATTCTGAGGGATTTCAGTGCTTTTTGTCTTTCATTAACAGCTCATCTTGTTTGCTTCCTCATCACAGCGTCCTTCTCATAAGAACTTCCTGCATCCTTTGTAACCACCTCACAACATCATCACGACAGCCAAACAGCTCTTGGAAGCTGGAAAAGACATTAGGCATCAAATGATCCCTTTGCCACTTAAGGAAGGCCCTGCTAGCCTCTGTGGCTCCATGTTCAGCAGCACGGTTAGACTTGCGGGTTGCATGAATTTTCCTTGTGACTCAAAGCAATTTTCATTTACAGTCTAGAGGTGTGCACTCATTACCAAAGGGTGCATAAATGAAAGCCTTCAGTTACCTTGCACAAACAGGATGGGTGTCCTTACATGAATTCCTGTGTCTCCTAGGAGGGAGTGCACACAGGCTGCTTTTGGATCCTGGCAGAGCTGGTATGGGGAATTAAAGGCATAGCCAAAGTATTTCAGCTCTCTGTGCCTAGTTTCCCTAATTGTAAAACACGTTTGCTTTGCGTTGACCTTGAGGCTAAATGTAACTGGAGGCCTGGAGTTGCTCCATGCAGAAGACTGTACAAAGATAAAGAAAATTTCTTGGGGACCTACAAAGCAGTGAAAGGGAATACATTTAACTTAGGAGTGGTGTAGGCTATATCTCCACTTTCCCTCCATCCTACAAAATCTTAAAATTGCTTTTCTTGCTTTTTGTTGTAAATAATTGATGTGTGAAGTGCTGACTCATAAGTCTGGGGTTACAGGAAAGGAAACTTTGTTTCTTGGTTAAAAAATTCATTTCACAGCCTAGGCAGCCTCCTCCAGGGCTGGTTGGCAAGCCCTGGGCCACACAGCTTGTGCCCTGCAGACACAGGGGATCCTCAGGGGAGGATTTCCCAGGCCCTGTGGTTCTGCCTGTCATTCTGCAACAGGGAAACCCAAGCACTGCCCCACCAGGAGGGTGGCAGTCCCGTTTGCATGAAGTGGTGCACAGCAGAGCTCCCTTGCCTTGGTGCTAAAGAAGAGGCAGGGCCATTGAGTGTGCCAGGCCATGTTTCTCTGTGCATCACCTGGACCCACCTGGGCTTTTCTCACTCTGCCCAAGCAAGAAGAAGTTGTGCTGGGGCTGCAATATCCACAGGCTGTTCCTTCTCCAGGAAACAGACCAAATTTTGGACTTCCCCAGTTATTGCTGTACCAAAGTAGCAGTGAAGAATGTCCCCAAAGCTCAGTCTTGAGCATAAATTACTTAATTCCTCAAAGACCTTGCATACAAAGGAATGGAGGAAGTATTATCTGTACGTCATAGGAGAGAAGACACTCAGATCCTTAAATTTTTTTCAGCACCTGACCTGCACTGATTTCCATGGCAGTCAGGCACTTGCACTCCTGCAGTGAGCCACACGTCAGTGACTCACTCAGCGTCAGACAGAAAGTCTGCAGTGCTGCAGTGAAGGCAACTTCACTGTTCTGGAGCTCACAGAGGCACTTCTGACACCTGGGGTGCCGTGACACTTCCCCTCACTCCCTTCAAGCAGCATTATTTCATCATGTCTGCCAGGCACAATTTGCTGCTGGAATTCAGTACTTTTATCTCTGTTCTTTGATGGACACCCTTGTGGCATATTTGACTCATCTTCTTTCTAATATTGTCGTGATAGAATTCAACACCCCCTCCATTCTCCTCAGACATTGCAGAAAAGGTGAATTTGGAAACTTCTTTTTCAGAGCAATTGATGATAACAGCTCCATTGTGCCTGACAAAGCCAGTCACAGTCTGTGCCTTCCAAAGCCATAGGAATGTTGTTGCTGTAGCTGTGCCTTGTGTTGGCTACGGCTGTGCAAGGTGCAGAACAGGGAACCAGCCTCTGTCCCACAGAGCTTGCAATACTAACAATCATCCATACATTGAATGTTTACTCTATAAATATTTAGCTAAAGAAAGCATCCAAGTCACATAAAAGCTCAATGGATTGAAAAGGTCAATGGAGAAGCAAGTTTTTTCAGGAGATTGGGTTTGTCCATAGAATAGCAATTTGCAGAGCTTCCTTGTTGTATTTAGAGAGAAGCAAAAGCTCACAGAGAGTGAAAAAACTCAAGATGTAAACCCCTCCTTGTGCAAACCTTTCCTGAGTAAAGTCTCCTCCACTTGGAAAAGGAGAGGAATTGAGGCACTCCATAAGTTGAGCAGCATCTGCCTGTGCAGTGCTGACAGCCCTGGGAAATGCTCAGTTCTTGTGGTATGGACACATACCACCTCTCACATATCTGAGAGGTGAGGCAGAAAGTGAGTAATGGTGGCTTGAATTTCACATATCAGGACAAATTAGTTAATTGAGGCTACACCAACAAGTAGAGGTGCTGCTGTGGATGTGTATATGAGACAGAAAAATAGATGGCACGTTAAAGGCAGCATTAGGAGAAAACCCCAAGTCTTGCTCTTCTTTTGCGAGATTTCCTTGAGCTCTTGAATCTAATGGGAGTAAAGAAAAGATGTTTCTCCTTACTCCTGATGAATGCTTTCCTATTTAAATGATAACCAGCTCTAGAGTGAAGTGGTATGCTCCAATGCAGAGCCTACACAATAGCAAGCTGGTTTTTTTAAGAAGTAAAATTCAGATCACTAGAAAGTGCTTGCACTCCTGCTACATTAAGACAAATAAGGACTCTTACAAATACGGTAACAGGGCAGGTTCATGAACCTACACTGATGTTAAGGGCTCTTAGGGACCACTGAGGATCCTGCATCTGAGGTCTGTGAGACCACACTGTGGTTGGACTGGAATTCCTGCAGTTCCTCTATGCTGTCTAAGCACTGTCCTCTATGGCTGCTTCAGCAGGCAGTGGGAGGCAACCACAGGATCCAGCAACCACATCTCCTCTGTGGTGACAGGACAAGAGAGACAGATGCATAATTGCATAAAAGAAAGAAAGAAAAAAAGGAAGAGCTTCATTTCCTCTTGGTCAGGCCATCTTTGTTAACCAAAATGCTTGGGGAAACTTTGGGTACGAGCTGTGGGCATGGCAGTGGTGTGAGAGACTTTGAGCAAGGGTACCGGATTCTGGGGAGCAGCCAAAACAACAAACCTTTCTTGTGCTTTTCAGCTTTCTCAGGGATGGACCCTGATTCTGCCCTTCAGCCTCTAAGGACCAGGGATCTTGGAGCATGAGAGCTGGCCAGACTGTCCTGAGGAGACATTCTTTGTGCAAGTGACAGCTGGGTCCTGTTTGGAGACCTTTGCTCCCTGGGCCAAGGTAGAATGGCTGGGGTCTCCAAAATGTGTACACATAACAAGTATCTGTGTGGGTATAAGCACAGACATAAGCATATGTACACGTGTGTTTATATATATATATATATATATATATATATATATATATATACACATATAGATATATATATATATGTATGTATATACAGATATGCACTTTACCTTTCAGGTTGCCAGGGGCACACAGCCTTCCTGAAAGGGATAGCCCACATGGAAGGATGAATCCAAGAACAAGTAACTTCAGAGCAATTAAACTCCTGTTAATTTTTATAGCTGGAGGAGAGAACTCTTGATATGATTGAATTACCTACACATCTTTACTGAAATTAACTTTTGGAAACACTGTGGTGAGCCAACACTAATGCAGCACTGTGACAATGTGTTTCAGCAAAGCTCAGGCTCTTTTCCCCCTCTCCAGCTGCAGCATGGCCAGGCAGAGCTCTGGGTTATGTAAGAAGGGAATCAGATGACTGTTACAACTCTTGCTTCAGTAAGGACAGATGCTGCCAGCTGGGCATGTGAGCAGCCCTGCCTCTTGAGTTCGAAACGAGTATTTCAAAAGAGAACATAAATATAATATTTAAGCATAGATATTTTGGGGTTTAATGTCGTTGATTTTATTTTAAATTTACCTATTCTTGCTGAGAAAAGCTTGTGGTTAGTGGGCTTTTGCTCTGCACTTCCTGTCTTATGCCCTGTACTGTAAAATACTGAATGCAAGATAATTCAAAAAAAATTGGTTATTGTCATGTTCTCAATGGCTGTTGATACATCGCAGCCTTCTTTTCTAGCTGTCACCTCATTCCTGTGAAGCCTGGACATGTGAGACTTAGGGAAATCCCAGTCTTTCAGTTTTTTAGGATTACCTTTGTAGCACACTGTAGTTTTGGTTTCATCCTTGTTATGCAAGATATTTAGAAAAAAGACAGAGGATCTCTTGGTAGGTTATAAATTGTTCTGTACAGCAAATGAGAAAAGCTAATTGTTCAGAAAGGGAAAGGACTGGGATGCGGATTCCCTGCCATCTGTTCCCAAGCTGAGCAATTTACTGTCTTTGTTGGTGCCTTGCACAGGCCACTTACACAAAGGTGAGGCACCCCCCAACAGCCCCTTGTCCTGTGGTAACTCAAAAGCACAAACATTATGCCATTAACATTTCTTATATAGAACTTCCAACACACCACATCAGCAAAACCCTGGAGCTGCTAAAGCCACATACTCTTCATTGGCTGAACCTCAAATAAGCAAGCAGCACCTAAGAGGTTGATCCCAGCAACTCTCCTTTGCTGCTCCCTAATTCATGTTGCTGCTCCCCATTCCAACAGCTCCCAGGGCCACGTGGTTTAATGGTCCTGGACACCTGAGCAGCGCCCAGGGACCTCCCAGGTTCTCCTGCAAGCATGACCTTGCTGTGCAGCTGAACATGTTGGATGACACGGTATAATCCAAAGTCCAAAGGGCAGGGGATGCAGATGGAGGAGAAAGTCCAAGGAAATGCAGAGGGGACACTGGCTGGGGTGATACCAAATTTTTTGAGTAAGTTTTTGGCTCTGTTTTCCAAAGAGAGGGCTCCATGGAGGTCAGCAAGATGCCACACAGGAATTTTGGGGTGCCTCCTCCAAAGGTGTGTGACTGCATTCCCAGCCCCCCACAGGGGAGGTCCTGTGTCCCAGGGAACACCTTGGCCAGCAGCACCTACAGCTTGTGCAAACATTCCACCTCTGGGAAACATGCTGAGCTACTGAACATGCCTCCAGTTATTATAATGGAATTATAATGATGGGTAATTCTCCGATTGCAGCCTGGAAACAATGCTGGAAATCTCACTTGGAGACTGAAAAGCACGCAAATGTCTCCCTTTGCTCTGTCAATTCCATTTGAGTCCCACTGAGACCCCACCCAGGTCGGGCAAATCAAACCACATCCATTTCCTCCATCTCTGCATGGTCTAGCAAGTGTCCTGAAAAGTCTGGTGTGGATTTGCAGCTTGTAAATACTGCATAGCCAGGAACCTCTCCTACGGAAAGTAAGAATCCTCTGGAAGATGTCAAGAAGACAAGACTGCATATCACAATCATGTAGCAAGGAGTGGTGAAATTGCTGTTGCGTTAGAGCTGAGCAACTCATGATTGCTCTGTCCTGCAAATGTTTTCAGTGTTTAAATGTTTTTCCTTACTTGCAAATATAGGTGCTGATAAGCATTTTTACAATGGAAGTGTGAAAAAAAGCTCTGTGGGGGCAATCAACACTGGTTCATTTTGATAACTTTGAAGTGTTTTGTACTCAGCCACGTTTAAAAAAAAAAACTCATTAGCTTAAATTGTGAAATCAAAAGTAATTTTGAATGAAATGAAATTTTCATTTTGGAAATGATAAAAGGGCAATTTCCAACCTTTAAAATACAATTCAAATTGAAAAAATTTACCCAGTACAACCCTTTCAGGGAAAATGCTTTATTTCTCATATATTAGCATTTTTGGGTGACAATACAGTTCATCAAAAACCTCTGCACCTCAATAATCTGCATCTAGGCTTTCCCTGATTGCATGGTGACTGTGCGTTGCCTAATTGTGTGTGACTAATACAATTTCATGTGCATTTCCGTGCACTGGGGATTCATTGTTGCCACATACTACCATTGGGAAATCTCTAAGCGTGTGTCTATGAAACAATGACAGGGAGACAAGAGTACCTCCTCTGGAGAAAAGACCTAGGAGGAGGCGGATGACTGGGAGCAAAAATTTATCAAGGCAGAACAGACAGAAAACAGAGCAGCTGTGCCTCTCCCTGGTTTGCAGGGTACAAAACCTTCTCTGTGGGTAGGGCCTTACTGGGACAGTGTTTGAGGGGTCCTCTTTGATGATGAGAACAATGAAACCTAAGCAATGCTTGATAAAGGAGGGGAGTGAAAGAGACCTTTCCTTCTCAGGGAGAAACATGTGGTCCACAGAGCCAGGTGGACCACAAGTCCTCAGCAGCATCAGGAAGGCAGCTTAAGAGAGACTTTTAATTTCCCTGGGATGGAAAAAGAGAGGAGGGATACAATTTAGCTCCAAGAAAGATGCTGTCCTCAGTGAGAGCCGGCAGCCAGTGGTTATAGTAACCCTCCATGCAAAGCTCAGTTTGTATGGCTTGGGCAGCAGGTGCAGAGGGTACAGAGCCCTCTGAGCAGCACTCAGGCTCCCAAAATGGGCACATTTCCAACCCTTTTGTGCAGCAGCACCCAGGCTGCTGGAGAGGAGGGTTGGTTTCTGAACAGGTACTTATCACATGGGGCTGCTGGTCCCACATCTCCATCTTCTGCTATAAAACCACTGTGGTGGTGGAGAATTTCCAGGGACCAGGTGTACAGCAGGGAAGAGGTGCCTAATTCAGAATAGGCCCTGGAGGTATTTAAGAGATGTGTGGATGTGGTGCTTAGGGACATGGCTGAGTGGTGGGCTTGGCTGTGTTAGGTTGATTGTTGGACTTAATGATCCTGGAGGTTTTTCCAGTCTAAATGGTTATATCAGTCTATGATTCTATGCAGAGAAGAAATACACCTCGTTTGATACCGGAGGGGATGCTCATGAGCTCCTTAACCAGGAGGCTGAAGTGAGTCACCATTTCATCAGGAACACCAGGGAGTCATGCCCTGTGGCTTGGCAGTGGGGATGTGTTCCTGCATGGTGGCACATCCTATCAGTGGGTTGGGTGAGTGAGAGGGAACATGCAAACATCCTCCCTGAAAGGGCAGCAACTTGTTTGGTGCAAGTCTTACATGTGTTCAGAAAACATCTTCTAGAAAGCGTCCCTCTGGGAATTAAGCTATTTCTCCACCTAGTTTAGGGATGTTGGAGGTGTTAAGTGGCACCTGAGGCAGCCACTTCTAGATTTACATTTTGGACTTGATTGCCTCAATTTCAGCTGTATGTACCTGCACACAACTACCCTGCACAGGAGGGGAAAATCTGAGTGTAGATCAAATTAAAAACACAAGGCATTCAGAAGCTGCAGAGAGGGGAGCCCTATAAATACTTGTGAGCAAGGGGGTGCAAACAGCCTTGTCCCAGGGAAAGTATCTGGTTTTTTTGCGATGTTTATAAAATAAAAATAGATAAAACCAGAAAAAGTCCTGAAGAGTCCACCACTCACTACTGCTGACAGGGAGGGGCAGGAAAACCCTTTGATGAAAACTTTAGTGAGTGGCAGACATTCCCCACCAAGGGAAAGCTGTCCCAACCAAGCTGCCTGCTTGTGCAGGTGGCCACAGGTCACTGCCGTACCCAACCTGTCCCCTCTGCTAGCCACAGACCCTGGAGAAGGGCCCTCTTCCTGGCCCCTGATTTTAGGCTTTACAAGAATGTAAATAGTGCATATGGCAATAGACATGCCATTATTTTTATAATTGCTGCTAATGTTGCCTGAAATAAAAAAATGACATAAATAATGAAACCTGTTCTGCAAGCAAGATGACAGGAAAAGGCCTTTGTAATCAAACAGGAGGGACCCATCCCTTTTCCTCTTCTACTAGCCTCTACTTTGTTGCCTACAACATTCTTCATTGCCTCATTTCAGTGTTCTCTTGTCTCTCATCCTTCCCCATAGATGTGGTATATTTAGTCCTTTCTCTCTACTCATCCCGAGTGCCCACAGTTACACTGATTGTTTATCATCCACTTGATCCCCAAAGCCTTTCTCTAACCACGTAGCTGGCTTCTTGCTTTTCAGATGTCAGAGTCCTTCGAGGCAAGGGTTCCCCTTTCTGAGGTGTCTGCACTGCTCCCAGCACACAGCACCCCTAACCCTGGCACTGCTCTGATTGTCTCTGGCTAATCGCAGAGGGGTTTCAGAATCCACCACAATAGGTTGGCTAATGAACTTGTTGATACAGCTGGGCTGGTCTCCCGAGACATCTCTGTGTGGAAGGAGTTCTCTTCAAGAGAGAGGGAGGATACACCATTTTGGATTGAATACAGGGCTCCAAAAAGGAAGGTGACTCATTGAGCCTAATCATTAGGGTGTGTGATGATATTATCTAATGAGGAAATGCTTGATGATGCTTTTAGAGACTGCAGAGAGCAGTGAACTGGCTGTAGAGGAAATCAGAATGTGAGCACTTTCGACATAAACAGTGTTCAAGAAATGGGATCTGAAATGTCTTTGGGGAGAAGAGCAGAGCAATTTCAACACCCTCAAGCTTGCATCAGGGTGTGTTGCTGCTTCTGTTTAATCTTAGTTGTTCATTTAATTCCCTCCTTAAATAACCAGCTCTCTAGAATTCAGGACAAAGGAGTCTTCCCTAAAGAACAGATGCCGTCTCATTTTTTTTCTGAAGCTTGTTTGTTGTCACTGTATTTTTTTCTAAGTTGAATTGGGGATGAGGTTTTAATTAAAGAAAGCTCTTGGGTTGGTGTACGTTCCAAATCTAGGTTTAGTTAAGCAAGGAGTTTTACAGAATCTCCAAGAAAAAGAGAAACATTTCAGCTGTTGATGTTTTTTGTTTGTTTGCTTGTTTGGTGCTTTTTTTCAAGAAATCTCCTTGAAATTGTTTGTTTGACTTCCTTTAAAGATTCTTCAGCTTTTTGCTGCCTCATGAGAACCAGAGAGTGAAACCATGTAGAAACACCAAGCGGTAGTCCCCATTCTCTTTTTTCTAAGCTGAGAAAGATGAATGAACGAGCTGCCTGACACATTTCGCACTCCTGGCACTTCTTGTCTAAGGCAGCTGTGATATACCTGGGCAGTTTTCAGTAAAGGACCACAGTGGTGAGTGTTGTGGCCCAGGAAAGTCGGTAGAAGGAGAAGACTCTAAACACCTCAGAGAAAAGCCTGTTTAATGTATTCAGCAGGTGGAAATTTGGCCCTGGTTATTTAAGTTCTCAGCATCTGATAAACTAATGTATTCACTTAAAAAGCAATAGTGCAGAGGGAATGAAAATACCACAAATTAAAATTTGTCTCTTCCTTTAAAACAGCAAGGAAGGTCTGCCCTTCCTAAAGCTACAACACCATCAAATTAGGCTTTCTTTGCACACAAATCCTCAGTCTTATTTAAAATCCATTACAGATAGTGGTTTAAGCTTGTTCTTCACGTATTCAAATTAAACTAAGCTGACAGAGCACATACAGCCTCCTGCAGCCCTTAGACTAAATGATGTTAAACTGGTGTAATAGACTTGGATAGTTTTCACAAGCTTGGACCCCAACCATTACAGCTCTGGGTGCACATGAGATTTCAGCTCTGTTTTAAGTAAGAGAAAATGAAAGGAAAATACAGTCACAATCAAATGAAGGTTAAGGTCTTGTGTGAGTGCTGTGGCAGCTGTATCTCTGATGCAAATGTCTGCAGAAATATCAGGAAACCCTGATGCAGGTGTTTGGGAATCCAGACATAGTTACACCAACCCTTTTTTCTTTCAATTTTTTTTTTTTTTTTCTCTCTCTTCTGTTCTAACTAAATACATCTCTGGGCTTAACAGCACTGTGTGGGCTAAGGCCAGGCTGGTCTCACGGCTGCAGCTGTGTGTATGTGCATGTGTGTGTGTGCATTCCTTCTCACTCTCGTAAATGTGCAGCAAAAGTGTGAAAAAAGAGCAGCTGGCACATCTGAGAGAGAAAATTACAGTGGAAACATGGCATATTTTTTTAGATCTTGGTTACTGTGACACAAATCGTGAGAGCTCCCATTTTCTTTGGGAAGACTTAAGTTAAACAAAATCTGGCCCCCCAGTCCCCCCCAACCCCAAGGCCAATGGCATCCTGGGGTGTTCAGAAGGCACAGGCTGGGGTGTTTCTCTTCTAATTGATTACATCTGCCCATCCCTCGGATTTGTTTTATTGTTAATAATCACACAAAGACAGGAAGTGATGGGGACACAGCATTTCTGCAGAAGATGAGGCCATCAGACACTGCATACCTGGGTCTCCTTTCCACAGTGTCTTTGCAAAACCTCTTGACATGGCCATCAGGAAGGAAGGATGTGCTGCAGAGGTGGTAGCTGAAAACTTACCACAGCAGAAGAGCCAGTTTGAACCCTCTTTATAAAATATTCTTCTCTTGAGTGCAGCTGTGCTTGTAACAGAGATCGGCTGAGTCAGGAGAGCACATAAAGAAAAGCAGGAGCTCAGCTCTTCAGCTGCTAACACATCCCACACAGAAGGGGACTAGGTCCTTGCAGGTGCTGCACAATCTTCCACTGCCTCCTTGCACTGCACCCTTGTAGCTGGGAAGGAGACACAAACTTTTACAACTCTCACCAGAGAAAATTCACCAAGCAGGTCGGCTTAGGGCAGTGTTAGAAACCTGTGGGACATTCACACTGTCAGTGAGACTTTAGGCCCAAAGGTTTCTGTTTGCTTTTTAGTGCATTAAAGCTGGGCTGACCCAAGGGACCTGAACACAGCCATTTTCAGGCAGCTCTACAGGAAGGAGAGCATCCAACACTTGAGAACATCCCTTCTTTCTTTCTTCTCCAGATCTTTGTCACCGTGAAGACATACCCCTGATCAGGTACTGACAGACAGCCTGGAGGAGGGTGGAAAAATCAGGGAGGGGCAGAGCCCTTTCCCACTCCTCCATCCTGGAGCGGATGTTTCAGGCAAGCATGGTTTGTTGGTACATCCCCAAACCCAAGAGATGGCCAACAGAGATGCAGCCTTGCAACAGCAGCCAGAGTCTTGCCTGTACCTCACAAGAATCAGTTTCTCTGGGCTGTGCTCTCCAGTGCAAGCCCACTGCTGTGCACAGCACTCACCAAGCCACCCCCACCCCCCGAGGCTGACCTAGGCCAGGGGGCTTTGTGATCCTGCTCAGTGGCCCTGTTCTACACCCAAGAGAGCAACAACATCAGATCAGTCTTCCCAATTAGGTGAGAACAGCAGAAGAATATATAAAGAAGAGTAAGAGGTTTAAGAATATAAACTTAGTAGCATCTCAGCATTCCCCTCTTATGTGAATGTGATTCAATGTTGTTGTAGAGAAAATAGCACTTAACAAACCTGATTTAGTTCTTTGAGGAGATTACAAAGTTGCCTGATAAAAGTAACTACGCAGATATGCTATACTTAGATTTTCTACAAGGGGATTGAGCTAAAACCATGACATCCTGCTTAAAAAATAGTACAGAATAGTATGAAGCAGAGGATATGTGAGACAGATTGAGAGCTGGATAACTGACAGATCTCAAAATGTTGTTGTCAGTGAGGAACTCATCACCGAACAACAAATTCCAAGCAGGTTTGGGACTCATGTTTTTTTTTTATCATCAATCTGGAAGACAATGTAAAAGGGACACTGACAAAGGGCATTGATACCCACCTTTGGTGGCAAGGTAGTTGAACAGGCAGCCATGCCAGGGCATGGTGACTGCTGGGTAAGCAGGGCTCACTTGCAATGCATTCCTGCAATCCAGGAGGGAGGGAGGTAGAGGGGAGGTTGTTCATTATAAGCAGGACTGGCTGCAAGTGTAGCAGAGCTCCTGAAGGAGGGCTGGAGGTCGTTCTGGATGAGTGGTTCAGTGCAGACACCTCTCCTGGCAAATGGGAGCAAGGGCTGCCTGGGATTAAGCACATGGGAAAGTAGTAAGTAGGATCAGGGAGGTTAATTTTCCTCCACATAAAGCACTGAGACTAAAGTGGATAAGATAACACAACCAGGCCTGGGGCTCACATTTTAATATTCAAAAGGTGGTTAAAGTGAGGGCAGGAAAGAGCCACAGAAATGAATTAAGGAGTAGAGAAAATGCCTTAGAGCAAGATAGTGAAATCGTTCAATCTGTTTCATGCACCCAAAGGGGGAAGGAGGGGAACATTGAAGGGTGAGCTAGGATCAGCATGTAAGTAATTCCATCGAATGAAAACAGAAAGTGCAACAGGGCTTTTCAATGTAGTAGAGAATAGCATACATACCAACCACCACTGTCGAGAAGCTGAAACCAGACAAATTCAAATTAGCTGCAAGGTGCACATGTTTAGGAAAGAGGTGATCAACCACTGGAACAAATGACCAAAGGGAGGGGCAGCTTCTCCTTCTCCTGATGTCTTCAGATCATGACTAGACACCTTTCTGGAAGAGATGCTTTAGGTGAGCACAAGTAAGGGATAGATGGGTCATAGCAATGGTTATTCACTCTATGGGTCAGACTACAATCTAATGATTTCCCCCACGTAAACTCTCTCAGCCCTGATACAAATCCCTGATATCACACAGAGATTCCTTTTTCACATGAACAGCACCCTAGGTCACCATGGGGAGCATCCCTGTTGCTTAGTGAACTTACATAGGAAGTCTGTGCCAGACCTTGATTGTAAAATAACCCCTGATTCCCACCCAAATGTCTTAACCTCAGACACTATTTTCCTCGCAAGAACCAAAAAATTGCATCTAGGTTGTCCAAATATTCCCCCAGAAACAGCCTCTGGGTGTAACAACATTGTGGCAGATACAGCATCAGATCATGCATCAGTGTATCTGCTTGTAAAGGTTGTGCCTCCGAGGCATTGGCTTGGGCTGGGAAAGAAAGGTTCACTTCTCTCCCAGCATGGACACTGTAGATTGATGGTCTGACCCTAAAGTTTTTGATCTCTCCCTCATCCTTCATCATTTTGGCAGTTCATCCTGTACAGCACCATACAAGGAGGTCAGGAACAAAAAGTGAGGAAAACATGCTGTATTTTCATGCCCTTAGCAGGGCTGGAGCAGTAACTGAGGAGAAGGGGCTTTACGTTAAAGTTCCCCTTGAGTTACTCACACGTGCATGCAGACTGCATTACTGCTGAATCACTTTAAAAAAAAAAAAAAACAAAAAAACCCCAAAAAACAAACAACAAAAAAAACACAAAACCCAGCACATTATATGTGTGAAAATATAGCACTGCCATGTCTATAACGTGCCACCAACACATGCAAAGAAGGGGGAAGCCATTCATGTGTGATGACCCACTGGGCCTCTATATCATGTAACCCTGAAAAATGTTTTACCTCCTGTATCCTGTTTGGTTAAATGAAACCCAGAGTGGGTACTAAAGTTTAAAATAGCTATACAGTTTGTATAACAACATCTATATATTTTCTTAATATAAATTCAACCTTTCTCTTGTTTCCAAATCCCTCCTCCCTGATGCCCCTCAGCAATGACCCAAGGTCTGACAGTCTCTGCTTTCCTTCTCTGTTACCCCAAGGAGAAAACCCACCAAACCCAGCAGGCAGGGGTGCTCCCTTTGGGCCATGTTCCCTCAGCCCAGATGTGCTGGCTGGGCCAGGAACCACAGGGCTTTCTTTAAGCCCTCCCTGGCTGATAAGCAGTGCGTGGGCTGGCACATGCTCCTTTCTGTGCCTTGGCTCTGTCCCTGAGGACCCCTCAGTTTAGGACTGGGGCGCCAATGTCTGCACTCGTGATGAGTAAGCTGTAAGTCCCCAGCCAGCTCTGCTGAGTTCAGAGGCACCATACTTGCCATGGGACCCACCTCAGGAGAGAGGATGATATATTCAAGCACCTCTACATCCTAAAAGAGCCATATGCTGGTTTTTATCATCCATGAAATCCAAAATGTGTATGGGGTACCCACTACAGCCACAATGTCTTCAGTTTAGGGCACCTGGTTTAGCTGGCAGTCAGTGAGACCTTTTTTTCCCAGCCATTCTGGTTCTTCCAAACCTTCCTTGTGAGCGTAATTGCACTGCACAAGCTGCGTGTGCTAGCTATACATCTTCACTATGGACTTTGTTCAGGGGTCATCAGCATACAATGCCAGTCCTTACAGAGCATATTGCCAGGAGATAGACCTCATTTGGTGGTGTTAGTGTGGAGCAGTTTGGGGTCTGACACAAATCAGAAGCCTCTGAGGTCTGCCTGGGTGGGTGGGGAAGGCACCCAGGGGACGACCTGGGATGGAGATGGAGAAACAGAATTGCTACTGGTGCAGAGCAGAGTCTGGGTTTCCATACAACATTCTGCTCCCTGCTCAGCCCCCTCATGCTCAGGACCTGGGCACCTGGCAAGGCAGGATGTTCTGCTCCACAGGGTGATTTTTCTCCAATGCGGTCAGGCAGGATCTGGGCCCTTCGTCCCACCTGTGCTTGTGCCAAGGGCCAGAGCACAGCACAGCACTAATCCAAGGCTGGTTTCTGGGACAGATTGTTCAGCCAGCCCCTAGTGCTTAATGCATGATCTCACCCAATGGCCTAGTTTTTCTAGTGATAGTGCTTTTCAGGAGCTTTGCAAAGCCTTTCATATAATCTAAGGGGTATCAAGATTTGAATCCAAACCTCCATGGTAAAACCAAGCCCCACAGAAACATCTTAGCCATGAGTAAGTGACAGTAGCTGATCTGACCTGCATGGCAGCTCTGACAGAATAATACAAACAGTTCAGCACTTGAGCTCATTATTCAAAATCTGACTTGTTAAGGTTGGGCAAACATCATCCTCATTCCATATAACTACTGCTGTGGGATGGCACATGGCAAAAGTGCCACAGGCTGGTGGACTGGGGATGAAAGGGGGGAGGAGAGCTGGGGACCTTGCCTGGAATCTCTCAGGCTGCTGCCCCGACAGAGGGAAAATGGGTATGTGGCATTTTCTACTGGCATGCAAACAGCTGAGCCTATCTGATATCTGGCACACAAGTGTTTGGCCAGCTATTTACCAGCTCACAAACAGATAAATATGCAGAGGAGGGTGCTCACAGCTTTCCCACAAAAGGGAAGAGTGAGAAAGAAAAGAGACATAGGGAAGGAAAAAAAAAAAAAAAAGAGTGAAAAACAACCCTAAAAAAGAGAACAGGAGTGAGAGTTGTCAGTGCCCGCAAGCACTCGCAGGAATAATAGCAATAATCACTGTCATCCGTAAGAGGCTCTTGCGCCAGGTTCAGCCTCTCCCCCTCCCTCTCTCCCCTCGCTTTGCTGTCTGAGTCACTGGATCTGAGTCACACTCCTGTTCTATTCCTGTACCGTTCCCTTCAGCTGGGGATGTAGATTTGTTTTGGCTGGAACGATCTGGGCACAGGAGGGACCATCTGCTGCTAGTTCTTGCTTGCTTTGCTCTTGTTTCTTTCCCAGAGAAGGGAAGTGAGTGCTGCCATTGCAATAATTCAGAGGGAGCATGCTGGGAACATACACCCCTTACTGTACAGCCAAGGACTGCCATTTGTCATCTGAAGGCTTGTTATCCGTGGCTGACCCTGAGCAGTTGTCTCCACGTGCTTGAATAAGCAGCTCTGACAAAATCACTTCCCTGCATATCAGCTCTTTCCCAAGGAGGGTGTTTTTCCTTTGGTCAAACCCCAAACTGTTTTTGAGGGAGCTGGGGTGGTAAGTACAGCCTGCACATTGCTGTGATGAAGGAGAGGCACACAAAACAAGCTGACAGCATGCAGGGACTTGCAGTCAGTGTGCACAGCACATGTTTTGATGGAAGGAGTGCTCCCTTCTGGGTTTCCCATCAGGAGCAGCAGCCACAGTCAGTGTATGCACTCTGTGTTTTGCTGCAATAATAGTAATTGGCAGTGGTGAGGAAATGCAAATTACTTAATGCCTAATCCACCCCAACCAGTGTCTTAGCTGATTCCTGCATCCACATCCTGAATAGGAAAGTCAGCAGAGCAAAGGTGTGTGAGAGAAGAATTCACCAAAGAGCTGAACTAACAATGGACTGGAGGATGGGCTGAACAAGCAAGAGCAAAGGTCTGGGAGAGAGCAAAGTCACACTACAGGCACACTAGGGCTTTCAGGAGTGACCAGACCTTTAAGAGGCTCTGTGTACGAGGCATCTCTCTGGAGGGATCTTTGAAGGATGCAGCAGTTGGAGACCTCCAATAGAGAGGCTGTTCCAGCAAGCTGTGCTCAAGCATCCCAGAAATGAAGGCCCCATGATGAAGAGTTGCCTTTGGAAAGCTTAATCCCAAGGCTGTGCAGCAAAAGCTAGTATTTGCCAGATCTTTTTATAGGAGAGACAACAGAAGGAGTTGCTTCATGACTGAAAGAGAATATAGCTGTCCATTCAATTACAAAGCCTGAATCCTGAACCCTTAGAAAATAAAATAAGCATCAAATCAGCTTCATATTTTTTATTTACAGTCCATGGGGCTTGTGAACTTAACCTAAGGTCACAAAACCCTGAAGCACTCTGTAGTGAGCAGTCATGCAAACCCTGAAGACGCATCTATTTCCAGTGATACCTTTCTCATTCTTCACTGTGCCTCCTGAAAAATTTAGACTCGATTTCCCAAATTCTGAGAGTTTTAAAATGCTTTCAGTGGTCCATTCCAGAGGGGAGAATACTCAAATGCCTGCAGATCAGGAAGCCCTCAGCAGGAGACTGACTGATGATAGCCACCATGCTAATGTCATATCCCCCGAGGATCAGGATTGTCAGGGAAATTGATTCTCTGAAGAGTGATCTGGGCTGTAATTTCAGCAGAGTAGCAGCTCTTTTTGGGACAAAGATGCTCCAAAAGCAGTTGGCTGTTTGGGACATTGCTCAGAGGGGCTGAATGTCAGCACATGCAAAATCACCATCTCCACTGGTCCATGTGTCACATCAGTATCTAAGACACTTAAAATGTTAATGTCTTTAACGCAGAGGGAAATCAAATTACCACAAGAATCTGACTTAAAAGGTCTGGGCCAAGTTCTCTGTGGGTGGAGAATGCCTGCATCATTTCTAATGGAGCTGTGACAATGTGACTGACCCTCCCCACAAGTGGTGGCTAGACACTCACATCACACTTCCACCCAAGCTAACTCTAATTTGCTCTGGGTCTGAGTCATCTGCCCAGCCAGAGACAAGATGCTTCACCTTCAGTGGCTGAGATTGGCACCTGGTTGTAAAGGTTTGCCTTGCAGGTGCGCCCCAGCCAGGACCTCTGGCTCTGAAGGCATGCAGCACAACCACCAAAGGATGGTCCCTGCCTCAAAACCCTTGTAGTGCATGCAAATACCAAAGCAGGTGCTTCCTGACCTCTTTAGGGGCTGGACAGCAGTTACAACAAAGAGAGAGCCTGGCAGGAGAAGTTCACAAGAGAGACAAGTTCATTACCCAGCTCTTTCTGGGGTGCTAGTTTATTATTTTTAGTGCTCTTGAGTTCAGCTTAGTCCACTCCAAGAGACATGGAGGGGGAGCTTTGACCTATATCAATTTAAAAAGCACATTAATTGCTGTTGTAGTTGGGTTGCTCCCATTCATGCAGTAGTTGTTTCTTGTGTGTTCTCCACTATGCATTATTTAGCAGGAAGGACACCCAATTCCTCCCAAAGGTACAGGAGAAACCAAAGACCAGTCTGGAGTCTTCAGCAACATTGCTTTCCCCTTAATGCTCCTTTCTTCTTTTTTGCATCCTCTCTCTTCTGTCCACCAGATTTTATCCCTTCCAAACCTCCAAAACATGAGGTTGATCACAATCAGCCCAAGGCAAAGCGTGAGCAGAGACAGCTGATCTTTGCCAGTCTGCATTTTTGATCCCAAGGACCCTAAGGATGATGTCCTCCCCATGTCTCCTTTACCTAGGCATGCTTCAGGACAGCATGGAATTGCAGAACATGCCAGTCACTGAGATTTACAGCTCAGCAAGTTTAAACCTTAGATTCTCTGAATAACATGCACATGTCTTGCTAAAACTGGTGCATTCAATGAAGGCTTGACATATTATCTTATGCAGCTGTATTAAAACACCCTGCCCCTTCAACCATAAGGGTTGTTCCTGACTAAGAGATCTTGGGCAGCAAATGTAGGATAAGAGGAAAACACATGGACTGCTGACCAGGAGAGGTATAGGCATTTATTAACAGCCCATCTGCCCTGTGTTTACTTCAGAATTTGCCATAAGACACATGTGTTGTCTAAAAAATATTTATTGTTACTGCTGGCCGTAACTGATCAAGTGTAAAATGCACACCCTGCCTTCCCCTATGCTGAGCCCTGACAGCCTCACTGGAGAGGTCTTCTCCTGTGCCAGGATTTTGCCTACCTATAGACAGTCCTGATATTTTGGCCTCCCAAATGATGGGGCCAAGGGGATCCTCCGAGAAAATGTCACCTTTATTGCTGCTATACTTTCCAAAACCCAGCCCTGCCTCTGCAAGGCTGGAATCAACAGAGAGTCCAGAGTCACAAAGCATTTGCAAAATGTATGTGAATCATCCTGTTTGCACAAGCATTCGCACATCAAGAGTGACAACATGCAGGATCAGCCTGATCTCTAAGGGCAAACATGGAGATCCATGTGGCCACACAGCCAAGGCTAAGGCTTTTCCCCAGAGTGACACACCACGCTGCTGCTGGACACACGTATGCACCTCTCCTGTGAACTTTGCCAAAACCTGGGCAGCAAAATGAGCTTGGGTCTCTGTGAAGCCCAGAGAGAGGTTCAGATGTGGTGACATGGGGGGCAGCCCCAAGGCAGCTCTGGCTCCTGCCATTTCCCAGCTCCTCATGCAAAGCGAAAAAGAGTTTATCCTGATTTTTACCATCTCATGCACATTAAGGGGAGAAATTTGATATCAGTATTTCCCTGGACTTGTGCAGGATGCTCAGGATTTTATGGTACAGCATTTATAATTTCATTCTTCCAAAGAACAGTCCACAAAGTGACTGGAATTTATTACAAGATTAAACAATAATAAGAAGTTTTAGAACAGCCGATATGAAGATGAACACACTTGGAAATCATGAACACTGTGAGTTGTATCCATAGCCCTGAAACAGCAGGAATCAGGAGGAATTCCTCCAATGAGACACAGTGATGCAATCCACCTCTGAGGCAGGACCAGTGCTTCGGAATCAGCAAAACCAAACCCTTTGTTTCTGAGCGATGACAGCTTCAAAGTTTTAATGTTTGTAGAGAGATGTTTTCACCAAATATGATACACAGTGATTAAAATAATGAGCTGGAACAAGCTGAAGTTATAATTGCTCCTTTTCCTCCCCTCCCCTGAGTTGGTCTGAGTGCTTCGTTAACTACCTTGATGAACCAATCAAGAGTTGGCTAAATCAGGAATGGAGCAAACAAACCCTGGGAGACATCCCTACAAGAAAAGACATAATCTGGACACTGAGCTTTGAAGGCAAGCTGTATAATGAGAGCTGACTATATCTCAAAATCCATGTTAGCTTGAATGAACTTATGTAATAAACATTTATCACAGAACATATGTCACTGAGCACCTGCCAGACTTCAGGAATAGAGCCAACGCAGCTTGAATCGTATATGTATTAAAAAAACCCCAACTTGGCGGCAGGAGGCTGGCAGACGCTTTTACTAGAAAAATCAGAAGTGATTTTGAGAGGAGCAGAAATTTCCTGAAACCTCTCTCACTCCATGTGGGAATATAGCACTTGGAAAAAGCAAGAGGCTGATCAAGCTGTGCTGAGCCGAGGGAGCGGGAGGAGCTCCTCTGCTCATCCCCTCTGGAATTTGTCCCTGCATCCCCACTGCTCCCCTGCATGTGCTGCTGCCCGTGGAGGAGTGTTCTGCTGGGGGCTCGTGCCTGGCTCTGCTCAAGCAAAAATGCAGCACTGGACAGTGCAGGGCAGCTGCTGGAAGAACAGCAAGCACAGGGCTGAGCAGGGCTAGGAAGTGAATTTATGGTGAGATAAGATACCCAGCTCTGGGGGGTGTTAGCACCCAAATCAAGCAGAATGAGGTGGTTGAGGGATGAACTGAGACCGTGGGTTCAGAGCAGCAGTGTTCAGTAGAAATCACAACAGCAGAAAGACAGGGCCGGGTAGTGCAGGGGCTTGGGCAGGGTAGTATGAACCTGGTCTGGGATTTTCTTCCTGGGCCAGTGCTCCCTGAGGAGCAGACACAACACAGTAAGGAGCCAGGGATAGGAGGTGTTTCTGTCTGATACAATGAGGATCAGGGCAGGCACAAGACTGTGCCAAGCATGAATCGCTGAACTCTAGACACAGGCTGGGTGTGAGAAGCTGGAGAGAGACGTGAAGCAAGGGTGACAGAGCCAGGTGAGAGGAGAGGAAGGGGAGTACCTTGTCTTGCCACTGATAGGCATGTCTGAACCAGTTGTACTTTATCCAGAGCTGCCCTGCTCACTCAGGCACCCACAGCAGGGCATCCATGACAGTTCCATCCCTGCTGGAGGTGACAGACCTGGTTTCCCCTGCTACACAATTAACTCAGGCCACGCAGGAGATGAGTGGGACTGTCCTGCTGGCAGGCTGTGTGTCAGCAGTGCTGGAGCAGGTGTGGGTATCTCTGAAGGGCAGTGCCTGTGCACTGAAGCCAGACCCTGAATTTCCTGTCTGTTTTATCACACTTGCAAACTGACGGTCAAACCCAGCCCTGGGGAGCAGGTTCTCCGGGAAAGATGAGCAAGATTTGCTTTGCAGCAGGTATCCTCATATTATTTTTAAAAACAAAAACTTCTTATGGGCTCTTCCTGGCATATGGCTTCAAGCCTGATGAACTCTTCAGAACAACCTCAGTTTGAGAAATAGGAGTAAGGGTAAAGAGCACAGATAGTAGGGAAGTTTACCCCAGGAAACAGGTGTAGGATAGGTCCCCAGAAAGCTGATACTCCTTAAAGACCTGCCTAGAGCTGGAGAGGAGAGGAGAGATCCTTTGGTCAGACTGTCCAAACTGCACCTGAGTAAATCCAGACCCCCCCCCATTCCCTCCTGCTATCTAACTTCAGCACTTCTCTGACTGCCATAATGCACTATCATTGCATCTGAGCAAACATGGGTTGTTTCAGTGCTTTTATCATGTCTTTTTCCCGCTGCAGATGTCCTTGCTTTCCCCTGGGTCTATAAATGAGAAACAAAGCCTTGGGAAAGATTATCAGATGATTTCCAATTGACCTTTTGGACTGCTGACCCTAACTGAAGTGACCAGGGACTTGCCACTTGACTATTAACTAATCATCTGCCTTGTGTTTGGGCTAGAACCAAGGGCTTGGAAGCAGCCCAACACATGCATGGAGGGTTTTGCCTGACCCCATTAATTTTGGTGGTCCTACAATGAGTTAGACAGATGTGAGATCAGATCCAGTAAGTGCAAGAATGAAAGGAAGCAAAAGGAAGGAGAGAGCAGAAGTGTGAGGAAGAGTGAGCAAGGGTGTGTTGGTGCTGTCTTACAGGGAGCTGCTGGCTATTCAGAGGAGCCTCAGGCTGCATGGCCTGGCTCAGACTCTCAAGGCACGCATGCCACTCATTTGCTTCCCCAAACAGCTGATCCCAGCTGCTCCAAGGGAAGACAAGGGTCCATCTGGAGAGAAAACCCTCACTAACCACCTGATGGTACAATGCTAATGACAAATGATTCATTGTTATTGCTGCACTTCTCCCTGCTGCACGGAATCCACAGGTTTCATTAGTGCTCATCCAGGCTGGCTCTGCCACAAGTGTGCAGTGCTTACCTGGGTCACAGCTTGCCTGCTGGTCTTTGCTAGTGTCCTGGAGTCACACCACTTGGGTTTTTGCCCCTTCTCTGTGGAAATGTGCATGCTGATCCTGTCAGCGTGTCAGATTCTGACCTGCATCTCACCATATGAATTGCTTCAATAAAACCCTGCTAAAGCAGAACCGCGATGATTCATGGTTGTGCATTTCTTCCTCAGGTGTTGAATGTAGGCTAAGATTACAACAGATCTGGCATTGATACCTGATTAGATTCAGGGTCTTTTTATTTAAAATCAGGAGATTTTTAAAAAACTCTCATTGAGGATTAGTGGAGGAAAATCATACTTTCAACAACTACAAAAAATATATGATGGGAGGTTTTGCCAAAAAAAGTTCAACAGACACCTTTCTCTTTCTCTCACTTCAGCTGCCAAACAACATTGTTCTCCTCAGCTTCCCCTCTCCCCATTTTTGGATGAAGAATGTCTGTTTTGAGTAGCCAAAACTAAACAGAAGTCTAATTTCACAGGTGGGAGCCAAGTTTCCTCAGTGAGGGGCTGATGTGGTCACCCCATGGCCCCGTCCAGCAGCACTGTGCTTGTTTTACCATTTCTGGAACTAGGTGTTTAAAGGGCAAAGCCTTCCTTTCTGCAGTGCTGCAGCACTTGGAAGGTGTTTTACTCATCTGCCTAACCATAACCTACATTGTGATAATTAATGAGTCAACACTTCTTTCTGCACATGGCAGTGGCTGGAAACAGGTAAGGCACTGAGATAGGCAGGAGGGTGGTGCACCCACACAGACACCCCCGGGGCTGACTCCGCACTCCCACCATCCTGAGGAGTCTCTGCTGGGGGTGGGATGCACACGTGGGATGGACACAGCTCATCCACCAGCTGTGACAAAAGCACCCAACCCATCAGCCTGGCGGGGAAAGAAAGAGGCATGAAAGCGAGAGGAAGTGGAAAAGATCAAGGCGAGAGTGTAAGACAACAAGCTCACCACCGGAAAACAATAAAAATAAAATTGCTCAGAAATAGCATAACTGACATGCAAAGGAGATCAAAACAGGCCCTCAAAATACCTCTTGGTGGGGGGCAGGGGGTGTCTATGGTGGACACCGTGGGGCAGCCAGAGGATGTGCTGCGGGTGGCGGGCAAGCGTTGGCTGTTTCGTGGCCACATCCACATCCTGCCTGGCTCCCCAGATTCTGACCTACAGGTCTCTGGAGGCTTTGGTCTCCTGGGAATTGAGCAGTGCTTTGTGCCTTCCCCAGGGCACCAGAGCACACAAGATGCAGCTGATATCTCTGAGCCAAGGGTGGTGTAGGGGGTCTGTTAGGAAGCATGTGCTATTCCCATTTGGCTCACCCCACTTGCCCAACCGTTCCTCTGCTGCAAAGAAAAGAGCTCGGCTCCTGCTCCGCTTGCCCCAGCACAGATTCAGAACACATGCTGTTTACATCAGCAAAGGGACTGGGAAGAAGGGAAAGGAGACCCCAGTTCCTCAGGGTTCACATTTCTGGAAAGGATAATTTCTCTCAACTTGCCTTCATGAGAGTGCTAAAGTCTTAAGCTGCTGAGGCATTAAGCATGCTTTGACCTTTAAGCAAAGATAAGGCTCCAAAGTCAGCATTGTTTTGCTGTAGGTTGCTCCTCTGCTTAGAGCTCAGCACACTCTAAAGCCTTGCTGTGCTGTGTCCTGACGTGTCACAGACTGCTGTGAGCACAGCACCAGGGAGCAGGATCATGTCCTACGGGCTCATCTCTGCACTTCTTTTGTCCAGCAGTGTGACCAGAAGCATTCAACCAGCTCTGCTGCCTCTCTCTGAGGAGGATCACCCTCCTGAAGCTCCAAGCACAGACTAGACATCACAGCTGGGGCACTGTCCCACCCCTCGTCCTGAATAACATCTTTCACTCCTTGCACAATAAAAAAAAACACCAACAGAGAAATCACTCCAAGCATGGGTAGACCTTCAGAGTCCTTCGGGCTAATCTGCCCAAACTTGCAGGACCTAGTTGCAGGCTTTCTGTTGTTCTGGCAACTTTCCAGCTCCCTGTGAATCAGGGAACACTGGGACTGCCGCTCAAGGACAGCAAACTGTTTAAAACATAATACCATATTCCCATCTGGTGCACTGAAATGCATGGATGCCCATGGACGTGTTATTCTTCATTCCCTCTATAACAGAGCATGTGATACAGAGTTTTCTCCAAGGAGAAGAAGGGTGAATGAACACAGTCAGGGAATATCATTGTGTTTCTTGAAAGCATAAAAGGTAAGGCTAAGTACTAGGGATTAATTGTTATAGCTGCTTAATGATGCTAGGGATTTTTAATATTATTATTTCTGTGTGTTAGCCAGGGCCATGGCAACAGGAACACTGGAGGGCCACCTTCCTGGGCTGTGCCAAATGAAGTTGCATATATGGGTTACAGAAGTCACTGGGACAAAATGTTGATGAACATGGAATGTGGCTGGGCTGGGGTCCACTTTGGCTGGCAGCAGGAGTTTTCATCCTATGGGTCTGGACATTCTTGACCAGAGCTGAAGGAAGTTCTAATCCTGATGCAAAGCTGCCTGGTGGCCTTGAAAAAGCTATCCAAAAATGGCCAGTTGACCTTCTTGGTCCTGCAAAAACACTGCAGCTCTTGCTCCTTGTATACCAACTCATGTTACAGTAAAGTAGAAGTAACATGATCCTACGTGTGAAAGGACAATTTTATTTTGATTCCTGGTTTCAAAAAACAAAAGAGTATTATATCCCTGTGTTGAAGAAAGTTTAATAAAGGTTTAATTAAGCACCTCAATCTAGATTTAGATGTTCTCACTTCTAGTGCTGGAGCTTGGAGCTGTTAGTCATTAATACTCATCTCAGGTAACTTCCACCACCCTCAGCCCCTCACCTGACGCATGCACACACTTGACAAAGATTGCTGATATCCTCTCTGAAAACTAATGAAATCACAGTGTGATATTTTGATTTCAAGGGCATCAAAGTGATGCAAAATAATGATGGAATCGGGAGGCTCTGATCCCACTGACACAACACAGCTCTTCTTGTCTCTAGATCTGAAAGCACCTTGAGAAGGCGATCCGAATCACCCCCTCCCCATTCAAGAGGAACTGAGGCACAGCACTTTGCAGAGATACAACCTGTACATCTGGGATGGAGTCCAGCTGCCCCAGCTCCAGGCCAACCTAACACTGACCACACTTCTCCCTGGAGCAGAGATGGGATCTGCCATGGGCAGGAGATCTGTGTGTGTGCGCGTGCTTGTGTGCTTGTCTCTGGGTACACAGGTTTTACAGAGAGAAGGATCCCAGACACAATAACAAACAAAGAGGAAATCAATTCAATGGTCAGCTGGGAAAGCAGGTCCTGCCTTGGCTGCTTGGAGTTTAAAGGGCAGGAGTGGACACAGGAAAATGCTTTCTAAAGGTTGGAACAGCAACCAGATTTCTTCCTGAGATTATTTCACAATATTTGTAGTTCTTGTTTGCTGCACAGGAGATTGGGTAGGCAGAAAGATCTGATCCCCATTTGGTACATTTCAACAAAGGAGAGTGCTCCTGACCTGCAGAAGGCTGCAGGACTGTTGCAGAAATTCACAAAATACTGATCTTCAGCAGAACAGAAATGGGAAAATAAATTATTCTATATGTTTCAATAGAGCATTGTGGAAAATTGAAGGATCATTAGCAAATCTGCTGCATATGGGGCTGGCAGTATACAGCTAACGAACAGAAGGCACAGGTCTCTTCAGGTTATTAAAAAAAGCAGCAAACATTTCCCTTGCTTACTAGCCTGAGTATGTTCCATTTTTGTTATGGGAAGAATGCCATGTCCTGATGAGGATTATTACAGGCATCACTTACACATGTGGAGACCCTGCTGCCTCTGGGAAAGGATTGCCCACTCCCCAGAGATGCTCTGGATTGCTGTGAACCTGAAGCTCAACTAATCAAAAGCTTTTTTTTACCCCTTATTCCCTTTTCCCACCAAGGCTGGCTATGCAGAGCTGCTGGAGTAGACACAGAGCTCCTCTAAGGTGATTGCCCCAGCCAGCCCTGGACTCTGGGATGCCTGGACACCCTGAGAAGAAGCAGAGCTCAAGGGAGATGCACAGCTTGCAGTGCCATGCTGCAGTCACAGCCGATGAGTGTCCGTGGGCTCAAAGCCTCTCCAGTATCACAACAGCCCTCTCAAGGTGACTGTGCTGCTGAGAAGTGTGATATCAAGAGTTCTGAGGCTTTGCCCCTGGAAAGGAGTGGGCTTAAGGCTCCAGGTTTGTTTCAGCCTCTCCCCCTCCCTCAGAAGCACTGTGACTGAGTCAAGGTGAACAGACTCAGCCTCTCAGCCAGCCTGGAAACTGGGGCACAAAGAGAAGTGACTCACTCCATAGCTATCTACCAGTCAGAAACTCATCTATGGGACAGGAGCCTTGCAAGAAAACACAATTTTCCATAAGCAAGGTCAGCAGTTTTCTTCAGGCACTCAAGCCCGGGGCAACCCCTGTAGCTGGCAAAGCCCTCCTGAGCCCAAAACCCCACCCTGAGCCTCTCCCAGCCCAACAGCTGTGCAATTGCCCTAAGTAAGGGAAGAGGAGGGTGGCATGGTTTGGAGGCTGCTCACAGCCTGTGGAGCTAGAGCCCACCTTTGGCCTGGGGCACCTGAGACATGACTTGCTCTCAGCAGTGGCACCCCAAGCTAATGAGCTGTGACTTCACAGGAATGGCCTCCCCACAGAGCAGGGACCTGATTTCCTCATGTCCCTGTGATCCTTGCACCTCCTTAGAGGTTTCAAGGTCATCTGACATCCACCACTGAGACCAGAGATGTTTTGGTTTTGGTATCCTGAGTCTTATCTCTAAGGCATTGTCTCTTCTTGGTTTTGGTGGCAGCCCAACTCTCCATTGGTGCCAAAACTGACACCATCAAGAATGCTCCACTGCTGCTGATTGCTTTGGGAGCCCAGGCCTCAGGATTTTTCCCTGACAATTCTACCACTAGATCAATATCTGTGCTTGAACAAGAGCAGAGCACTCAGAGATACCTACAAATGCATATGGGACCCTTGCCAGTAATGGAGAATCCATCACAGCTCTCCAAAGCTGTGCCAGTGTTTAATTAAGCCTCCTGATAGAAACACATTTTATACCTAATCTGCATTTGTCTGGCTTCAGATTGCAGCCACTGGATCTTGTTTTATCTCCCCTAATTGGGCAGGCTTGCTGTCATTCCACTCCCATTCCACATCACCTCCCAGCTGGACTTCCCTGGACCAGGGTTACCCCAGGCTTTACTTTTCCCTGCCCAGAAATGTTGCCTGGGTGGAGGGTGAGGGTTTCAGTCTCTCATTTGACATTTCAGATGCCAGGCAGCCCATTCAGAGCTGTGTGGCCAAGGGTGAGAGAGCTCACCCCAGGGGTCAGACTGACCATGCATTTCCTCTGGATATTCTGCATGTCCAATGTGTTCCCCACACCTCAGACATGTTGGAGTTCTCCTCCAGCTCTTGCAGAGATCAGGACAAAGCTAAGAATGCACTCAGTGCCCTTCACTTAGTTTGCTTCTTCAGGGGCTTGATTTTCTCTTTTTCTTCTCTGCACCCTCCTGGACCACCTTTTCCTTCGAGGGATGGAATTGGTGCCCATCCCAGAACCACCTGGTAGAGGGACTACAGGTGCATTGTTCACCCTCATGGTCTGGTCCAGCTCCTGCTCTCCTGCATCCCTTCCTAACATCCTGCTCCTCCCAGGAGCAGCCCCAGGCTCTCGCTCTCCCTGCCTCTGCCTGGTTTCTCCCATGGAAACACAGCCCTTCACCTTCCTGGCAAAGCTGTGTCCTCGGGGGACACCGACTGTTCATCAGCCTGATGGATTGATTCAGTTTGACTTCCTCACACTCATTTATTCAAGTTTCCTAGAAAGCCTTTTTCACTGGGGGCTTCCTGAGAGAAGCAGGTGGTGTGTCCATGCACGTGTACACGTGGGGCTGTGGGCTGGGGGAGCTGCATCCCAGCCCCTGCTGTTCCCCCCAGCACTGTGAGGAGCTGTGCCAGCCCCGTGCATCCGCGCGGCGAGGGCTGCAGGGATCTCGGCATTTGTGGAATGAGCATCTGGGAATGTGCATCTGATCCTCTGGCCACGTGAACGGGGGGCTAAAAATAATAACCAACTGCCTCTCCATTCCTCGGCAGCATCTGGGAGGGCTTGTGCAGGGAGGAGCAGCCATCAGCCTCTAACACTACCCAGCAGCATCCCTCTGCTTTGCAACCTGGGTTTGTGCATGTAAAAGGGGTCAAAGGCTGCAAGCTAATTTTTTTAAGGGTTTCTCTATGGGAGGGCTATGTTGTGAATTTTCTCCTACTTTACCCATCTGCTGCTGTCCTCACCTATTGAAAGATGCCCCAGTTGTGCACTTGAAACCTTGTTTGCCCTTTGAAGAGGAGCTGGCAAAGGTGCCCACTGTATCAGTGAAAAGGCGACAGTGCTACAGAATGTGATGACCATCCCTGTGAATATGGGTGCAGGCCACCTTTTTAGAGCAGTCAGTGCCTTCCCCAGCAGTGATGAGCAGAGTCCAGCTGTAGCAGAGCTGCAAGATTGCTGGTGGGAGCAGCCACTGCCTTGGCAGTGTATTTTTGTAGTTTTAGTCATCACCTTTAGCTATGCCATTCTTTGCAGTGGCACTGACCAATTGTAGGCAACAAAGTCAAAGAAGATTCACCTGTGGTGACAGCTTTGTTTCAACTTGCTTGTTCTGTGGGGTTTCTTGTCCTCACTCCTAATACAAAAATAGCTTTGCCCAGAGATTTCTTTCAGCGAGCAAATACCATTTTCAACCAAGGAACAGCAGCAGCATATGGATCAGGTGCTGGGCACCTCAGGGAGAAAAGCTCAGCTGTGTCCAACACAGCTCACACCTGGATTCCCTGTGGTCATACAAAAGGGCTGGGCAGCTCTGGAAAAGCAGAGTATGATTAAACCTCCCTGTGACTTGTTCCTTCCACTGTAAAATCAAATTAATATCACTCCTGTATTTCTTGGCAGAAGGTAGGCGAATCCTGCACAGGGATGCAGACAGCAGTACAGCCCGGCTGTGGTCCTTGGTGGATGCTGACTCAGCCCCAAGAAGGGGGTTTGTTTTCCTTTTTCTCCATCCCTCAGCCATCTCTGCTGCCTCCAGAGGCACTGGAATGAGCAAGGACTGAGTGATTTCTCTCATGACCTACAGATCAGAGAAATGAGCAAGTCCTAGCAGCTGTTGAACAAGGAGAGAAACGTTCCCTCCTGTACAAGGAGGAACATGAGCAGAGAAGGTATCAGGTAGCAGAGCATTTCCACAACTGGTTTATCACAGGTCCCCTGGCTCCCCAAAAGTAGTTCTGTAGCATTTCAGGCTTGCAGGTGGGATAACACCTCCAGGGCTGGGCAATTTATGGTTTGTGGGCTGCCTGTGGCCCATAGGCTGTTCAGAGCTGGTTCTTGTGCCACCAGGCACCAGTGGCTATAGGTGGGCTGCCCCATAACTCACACCCCTGGCTGGAGGCAGTGGGAATAAACCCATCAAAAATTATTTTCTGGGTCATACAGGCACTGAATGCTTGCCCCTTCTGCTTTCCTAGAGAGCCAAATGGGCCCTGGGAACATTACCCCCTCCCAGCACGGATTGGCATCTTTGGTATGACTCCATTACCATGCATACGAGCATGAAGATGCCTCAGCTGTGGCCTGGTTTGTACCAAGAGAAAGATCAAAGCCATACCTGCTCCTTGGAGCAGTGGGGGATGTGTGGTGGTGGGAGGGAAGGGCTGCATTGCAAGAGAGACTCAGGAGCAGCAGCCCACTGCATTTGGCTTTCCCAGTGAGTCGGGAAATGCCTGACTGGGATGTGTCAAGACCATCCTTGAAATCCTTGTGTGAAATTGGGTCTCCTGGGAAGCCAGCCAGGAGCACAGGATATATAATGCTGGGGCAGGTAGTGAGCAGCTTGACTCACACCTGGGCTGGGTTCCCAGGCTGTGATAGACTCCCACCTTGGGTGGGTCAGGGCAAATGCCAGATTCTGTGTCCCAAATTTTGAGGCAGTCTGGATGCATCGCCAGCAGAAGGCCATGTGGAGCAGAAGACAGCCAGCAGCCTGATGGAGGAGACTTGGCTTGGCAGGGAGATCAAGGCCCTGGGAGTGGGAAAGGAAAAGAATAGGAACCAGGAATGAGAACTGGGCTGGGATGGGGTGTGGGAAGCAGACCTCAAGGGAAATATCTGAGAGTCTTTCTGTGGGAGGATGAGATTTGGATTCACCATTGAGCCCCAATCCAGTCATTTTCCAGCAGGCCATGAAGGTTCTGCAGCATCCCTACCCCTGAGCTTTGCTCTCAGCAGTACCCAGGGCAGATGGGGAATGACAGCAACAGCTCTCCAAGCTTTGCCTCCTCCCAGCTGGTAGGAAACCCTGTGGAGGAGAAGCCCCATCTTCTTTGCCATTTGCCTTGTACAACCCCAGATCTAACTCCTGGATACTGGGAGTTCCTTACATTGCACAGGAAGGAGACAGACTGGAGAAGCACAAGGAGTACCCAGGGCAGTATTGGAGCACCAGGGATGGGAGCAGGAGGGCTGTTAAACATAGCTCTGAGTAGTGTGGTATACCCTGTCCTGTTTAATTGTTGAGAGAAAACAGAGGTGAGGTCAAGATGCTCAAGTGAATGTGGCATTTCTGCTGCATGTGGTCAAAAATTCTGTATTTCTCCACCACTTTTCTCCTTATTCTTCCAGCCACCAAAAACATTCACTTTTTATTTTTAATAAATCTCTCTGCATTGGGAAATCTGCTGCTGACTCTTGGGTTGGAAACCCTACGCCCTTCTGTGTTTCCCGGGAGGGAGGTGAGCTCCCTGCACACCTATCTCCTCTCCCATCAGCTGTGAATCATGGACCATCAATGGCAGTGCAAGCAGAGGGAGAGCAAGAGGTAATTAAAATCCTCAGGGAGTGCTGCAGCCAACTCTCTGTGCTAAGCCTGTTGGGGCTTTTGGTTCTTCATTTTAAAAATCCCCAATTTCCTACTGAAGAAACAGGAGGAAAATTTCCAGCTATATAGTCCCCAGCCTGTGGCCAAGCCACAGATTTGCTGTTGCTTTCTGGCTCCAAACTCAAGAACCTGTCTAGCCAGGGGCTGGTGCTCAGAGCTGAGCCTCTGGGGGTGCTTCACCAGGCCAGCCCAAACTGTAGCCCCCACAAGCAACACCATTCTGCTGGGTGTCCCTGAATCCAAATCATCCAGCCCCTCTCACAGTGCACCCCAGGAACAGCTCCACGTAGATTTACACCTCTGCACAACATGAATCACATCCAGTGAGTCTTGAGCTGACCCTTGCAAGGAGCTCCTGAGGCATTGCATGAAAATTATTTATGGGTGGATTTTATTGCCTGTAAAAGGATGTAGAAATCGGGCAGCGCCCTTGTGGTTTTCTTCTGTCAAATTATGATCAAGGTTGCTATTTTGCTGCCCAAATATTTAAGCGTGAGACAGAAATCTTTACAAGGGCTACCACATTCCTTTGGTTATCTCTATTGGTCCTGCCTGGGCCTATAAATACTAGAGGGACTACCAAAGTAAATAACACATTTGCCTGCACATATGTTGCTCCAGGGGAACTCCTGTTTCCTGCACCACGGAGGTCAGTAGGTCAGGGACTTACCTGCAAATCAATAGAAAATTACCTTTCAACTGACACCTGCATTAACCTTTGATTCTTGTTGGTCTAGATGAGGTTAAGGCCACCAGTCCCTATAGGGAGAGTCTCCCATTGCGCCTGTGATTTGTTTGCATTATGATTTATTTGCATTATCTGTTTCCCTCCTTGATCTTTGGAATTGCTGTCACAGTTCCCACACAGCATGCGGAGCTGTTTCCCTGCACGTTGGTTGGGAATGGCAGGACATACACAAGGCTGTGCTTTTTGCTGGCAGGTGTCAGAAACAATAAGGAAAATGTATATGTTTGGAAATGAAGAGAAAGCTAAAACAAACAAGAGGAAGCAATTATGAGGGCCCACTTGTTAACATAAACCTTTTCTATCCCTTGCGTCTTTAGTTGAGTCATTAATGACAGCCATAAGTCATTGAAAGTGAATGAATTGTAAAAATCAAATTCACTTGCCATTACAACTGAGCTAGAAAGAAAATTGCTGGATCCTACAGCCTCCAAACTGATGTGAATCACTGGTTATTTTCATCAGGGGTTGGTTCACACCTTGTATCTCTTCTAGCTTGTGTGAAGAAATCAGATTGGTCATTTCAGGTTTCAAATCTGCTTGTTTCTTTTGCTGTCCATCCCTGGCATTGCTGCAAGGCTGTGCTGGTCTGTCAGGAGCAGAGAGGTTAGCAGAGCATCCTGTGCTGGCCTCATCTCTCATTGTCCCATGGCAGTGCCAGCGTGTTACAGCTCAGTTCCACCTCTCACCTCCATCCCCCCTGGCCTGGACTGCATTTAGCAAAGGTGTCACGGTCCTGCCCCAGGTGTGTCAAAAGGATCCTCAGACTCTGTGGTAGATGCTTTCCCCATAAGCCAATTAATGTGAGAATTTGGTTGTGACCCCTTTCCCTCTCCCCTCCCATAGGGATTCTAAGACATCCCTTTTCTGGATATTATTAGGCTTCAATTGTCACACAGGGACTCCTGGACACAAATCTCTTTCCACCACTTCAGACGCTGTTTCTCACTGTATGAGGTGACTATATCTTTTGTTTGTTTCTAATTCTTCCTTTGCACCCCAGAGAAATGCTACTTGGTTGCTTTGCTGCTGGTGGAAATCCTTCTGCAGAGCTCTCTGCAGACATGAGGTGATCATCAGAAAATAGCTGACGTGTCTCCAGCAGCTCCTGCAAGGGCTGAATCCCCAGTCAGCCCAAGCAATCCCCTCAGGGTGTGTGAAATGCCCAGCAGGCCTGAGATAACACTGGGCAATGCTCAGCTGGGAGGAGGGCACTGTGTCCTCAAGGCCACCGTGGTGGTTTGACAAAAATCCACTGGCACGGGACACCACTTTGCCCCCATCACCCTTGTTTGGTCCATGGGAATGGGGGTACACACAGCTCTCTGAAGCTCGACTTCCTGTTGCTCTGGGCATGTGCATTTTTGGCCACCAGCTTCTGATTGTCACTTGGGACCTGTGGGTGATTCTAGAAAGCAATTAACAGCCAGAATTAAAATGGGCAGGCCATAGGACTTGGCACTCTGCAGTTGGCAAGCACTCCCTGCCCCTCTGGCTTACTTCAAGCCCTGAACCTCACTGATTGTATCCTGTTAACAGGCTTTAGTTCTGGATGCCGTTGAGAGCCTGCCAAGCACAATCTGTAGGATGTTTTAATTGGAGCAGAGAACAGTAATAAAAAGACCTTTGCCCGAGCCCTGCAGATGAGGCTAACGGGAGGGGAGGACCGTGCCGCTGTTCGGTCACTTCCCTTGAGCTGTCCTTGTTAGAGGGAATGGATCCGAGGTCCCGGTTTGCTTCCCAGCCATCTCTTCTGCCTGGCCTCTTTGTGCACAGCAGAAATGTGCTCTGACCACCCAAAGCCACCCAGGTACAGCAGCACTGAACAATTTGCTGTGGCTTCCTGAAGCCAGGGGGGCAGTGACCCCACAGGGTCTCGCCTGGGAGGCTGGAACACCTGCCTGAGGATCCAGGACAGGGGTGGGAGGTTAAGGCATCCTCTTCCTTCAACTGCCATGTGAGCAGACATCAAGAAGCATCTGGAGAAGAGCTTGCAATGTTATGTCCTCCTCAGCCCACTTATATTCAAGTGATTTCACTTTTCAAGGATCTTCCTGGGAATCTGAGGCAACCAAATAATCACTTCTTTGTGCCACTTTTGAGACACCCACCCCCTGCAACTGAAGCTAAATCACAGAACAGGGCTGGACCAAGTCTGTGCTTTGTCCCAGTGTTTTTTTTTTTTTCCCAACAAGACTGCTGATCTGCAGCTCTGCTGGTAAAATCTCGAGCACTGAGTCTGCTCTTCCACCTGGGAGCCTCAGCAGGCAGCAACCGTTTCCTGCTTTCCACCTTCCTTTCCTTTCAGTGTCTGCTTTGAGCTGCTCAGTGTTCTTTCTGTGCAACATCACACAGCACCTGCATTCTGCTGCACAAAGGGCTGCATTTGCACGGGGGTCAGGCGGTGCCCCTCCAATCTGCTGACCACATGCTGTTCAGTCAGCAGGAGAACACCAGGGGGACAGGCTTCGGTACGGCAGCAATAAAATCAGCGCAGCCACAGATTTCAAAGGAGCAATTGCCAAGGACCAGCTTGTGCACACGGTCCCTCGAGGGTTGGGATATGGCCACCATGGGCTTCACCAGGCCCCGCAGGTCCCATTTGGGTTGGAAACAAGGTCAGGAAGAGATCATCCTAGATTATATGACAGCAGGTCAGGAATCAAGCCTTGGTCCCCCTCCCATAGCCCCACCCTGACTGGGGATCCTTACTGAGGGCAGCACGGGTGGCATGAGGGCTGCACGGGGTGGGGAGTCAGTGTGGGAGCCAGGTCACAGCATCCCATGCACGCTGACTGAAAGCACGATGTCTCACCCTCCAGCACGGCGGGACCTGCCGAGGAGGAGCACGGCTGAGGGGTTTGACTGGGACCTCAGTTTCACTTCCTGCCCTGTGTGGGGAGAGATCATTAAAAATATCTGACTAATGCAGACTTCTCTGCTCTCGGTATTACTAAGCCCTCCTCGCTCCCCAGCCCCCTGCAGTGACAGTGGTGTGGGCAGAGCTATTTCACTTTCCCCTGGTTTGCAGGCTCACAGGTGGGCAGGCAGGTGTACAGCACTGCACACCTCCTGGCCTCTCTCAGCCTTGCTGGAGCAGAATCCTTTCTCCAACACACCTGGGGGCTTTTCCTCAGCATCTCAATGGGTGACAACTTCTTTATCCTCAGAGAGGTCTGAGAATACCAGAAGTCGGGTAATGAGGATGATGCTGAGGGCCATCAGGTGGGGATCAGGTCCCAGGGATGCTCAGAGCAAGGGAAGGTTTGGGACCCTGCTGGCCAGGCACAGCATAGCTGGGCTGCACAGCTGCCTGCTATGGGGTGTTACAGAGGGGGAAATCTTGACAATCTCACTCATAGCCGTCAACAGATTGATAACAAACTGATTTCCTCTTGGATTAGTACCATGCCATGAAAGTTACAAGCATTTTAACATCTACCCCTACAACTGCAATATTTGTTTTAATGACCACATTGACTAATGCACAGAGTACTTTACAGATCTGTAACGCGTTTTCTTGCCAGAGTAACTTGCTCCCAGTGCACATACAGACATTGCAGCTTAGAGGAGCAGTGGTTTGTAATTTGATGTATCCTCTTGCACATGTACCAGGTCCTGTGGTGCAATTAGATGCTCTCTTTTGCAAAGGCAATAGTAATTAATGCTTCTGCAGAAGCCTGGGAGTTGGGAGTGGGACAGGACACTTGAGGGGAGCTAAAACCAGGGCTGAATGGCTATCAGAAGCTCATATCTGAAATCAAGAGAAAGCACAGCAGGTCACCTGGAAAGACTGTTTTTTCTTGTTTTTCCACTTTTGCCTTACTAAACCATTTGATTGATTTCACTGCAGATAAAGACATGAATACTACACCTACATGGTCTGTCATGAAGGCCAATGTTTCATTCCATGTTTCCAAACTCCAGACTCACTGACTCTTGGTCTAGATCCACTTATCTTGTGCATTTTCTGCCCCTCTCCAGTGCCATTCTTCCAGCTGTACTAATGACTGACACGGGATCCCATAAGAGGTTGGATTACATTTCAAAATGGGTGAGATTAACCTGGGACAAAATATCCACACACCACCTAAGATCTAAATCCCTTGAGTTTTATTCCTACAGAATATTCATGTTTTCATCATGTTGGTGAAACCAGATGAAAAACTGCAGGTGGGAATGTGCTGATATTCATATTGGGCTGCAGTAAGTGGAAGCTGCCATATCCCTCCATGAATATCTTGACTGGCATTGCTGGGCTCTGCTCCTGAAAGCTCAGGTGAGATGGCATTCCAGCAGAAATGCTGAGCTCTGCTCACAGATACCATCTGAACCCTGAGTGAGGAGTCATTCGCAGAGACAGCTCCAGGAGCAGATGTGAGGGGTGGATGGAGCTGCCCACCCGTGTCACCATCCAGAGGGAGGTCAGTGGTGCTGACTGGGGCTGATCAGAACCATTGCCTCCCTGGAACAGGCTGTGCTGGGCACTCTCCCACTGCTGTCACTTCACATGGAGCCAGTGAGACGGGAGCAGGGCTGGCACCCGTGGGAAGTCACTGAGGAGGAGGCACCCAGAGCATTATTTCATGGTAGAAGAAGAAGCTGATTAATAAGCCCAGAGGTGCTGGGCTGAGCTCACCCTGGAGAGAGAGAGGGTTTTCAGTGATTCCATCCTCATTTTTCCTCAGAGGAGTGACATGATGGATAGTAGCAGTGGTGGAATCACTAATAGGGGAAAATTATTTCCTTCACAGGTGGATCCCTGAATTTAAAACCCTGGGGACAACTTGTTTGGGGGATGCTGCTGATCAGGAGCTGATGCAGACAAAGCCCTTCAGAGTGAACGTACAGCAATGATCTCCTGGAAATTAAACCCTGATGGGGTGTGCCTTTGGAGACTGGAGGACACCTTATGCATTCAGTAGTGACCCCATCCCCTCCTGCACAGGATGCTCCTTCAAAGCAGAAGAGATTGGTCAGAATTTGGGGGCCAGTAGCCAGGAATTAGTGAGAAGTGGCTATTTTCAAAGTCGAATTTAAAGGAGCTGGGCATTTTGCATATGATTTCATAAACCACAGGAGAGATCTTCCTTAATAACACAGATTTTTAGGAAATGTGAGGCTACATGTGCTGTTTCCATCACTCCAGGGTGCTGCAGGTGTGTGGAGTGCTTAGGATGCTTCAGGGAGGAAGGAGGAAACTTTTGGGATGAAGTGGTTTTTGTTCAGCTAATCAAAGCTCCTCACTCACAGCCAGGACAAAGCAGCCAAAACCTCTCCTTTTTTCCTATTATCAAACAAGAGAGGTTTCTGTTGGTTGTCATCATGCAGGAAGTTGCAGGTTGCTGCTACCCTGAAACCCTGGGCAGTCCAATGCTCCAGAGCAACGCCCTGTGCTGAGCAGTGCAGCTCCTCTGGGTGCTGGTGAAGGACGTCTGTCAGCCAACACTGACTCTTCACAGGTCACCCTTGGCAAGAGCTGCCTCAGCCAGGTGTGTTCCTGGCCTGCAGACCCCAGCCCCAGGGCCAGGACCCACCTCCCAGTCTACCCCAACTTGCCATGCTGACTGAGGGTACTGGCCATCAGCTTTGTGCAGGAGAAGCTGAGGGTGGCTGAGCCCTGGGTAACAGTCCAGGGGTGGCTGGTCCATGCAGGATACACTGAGTTGGTGCACCATTTTCTCCTCCAGCCTTTCTAGGGCAGCAGGGGTGGGAAAAATGGGTAAAGGGAATGTGGGTGGGGGTGTGCACATGTGGGTGTATGACAAAGTGTGTAAAGAGAGAAAAGAGTGTGTAAAGAGTGAAAAACATGCCATGTGAATGAGGATGGGGGCTTGGAAAGGAAAAACTCCTTCACCACAAAACGAATTCCTTCACCTGTTTTTCTCATAAAGCAGCATGAGTATGTTTCTGCTAAAGCAGCCTCCTTTCACAGCAGCTGCATTATGAAATTACTTCTTTTTAACAAATCCGTCTGCCTGCTTTTTAATAAGCAGGGCTTTCCACCATTGTATATGTGTAAGGTCTGACCTTTTCATAGGAAAAAACATTCATAACCAAAAACTATAAATAGAAGCCTTTAGACTGGAGCAGATCAAGATGTAGGTTTTGTGACTTTTTTTAAAAAAACAAAACCAACATAATGTGGGAGGGAAAGAAACAAGCTCTTTTAAAAAGTCATAAACTTCTGTTATTGCCTTAAGCTTACTTAATATTTACTGAAACATTTAATGAAAGACTTAACTGTAAGGCTTACACGACTTCTGTATCAAAGGAGGTATTTTTACAAAGGAAAGGAAAAAAATATTAGAAGTATGTATGAAGAAAGGGTATTTCCTCCAACTACGTAATGAAAACTTTATACAAGTTTTGTATTTCTAAGGTAAATTAGGTTTTGTATTTTTTTCATATTCTGGTTCTGCAAGCTCTCATAATATACATGTAACTTTGCTCCTGAGTACAGACACTTAGCTTTCAAAGGGACTACTCATGTGAGAAAAGCTGATCATTCATTGTTTCCACTTCAAGCCATATTTGGTCCTTTGTTTTAAGTCCCAGATGCTGAAGGTAGATTACATAAGAATCTCAGCTTTCTTTAAAAAACGGGGGGAAGAAAAGTAAGTTCTAAATCTTGTGGTTGAAGAGAAAGCTTGAGAACCTGTCCTCCACGGAGCTTCAGAGCCAGAAGACAAATAATAATGAAACAAATCTTCCATCTAAATCTGCTAATCACAGATTTTTTTAATTGGGAGCAATATTTGTTAAGTTACGACAAAGGCATTCAAGAAAGGGGAGTAGGAAACGATCAGTGCAATTGTGGATTATTTGAGCCACGACAGCAAATCACAGTTGCTGCATGCAAAGACCCTTGGTGGATCTGCTCACAGATGCTCTGAAGAGCTTCACTTAGGAAACACTCAGGTATGTCAAAGTGAATCAGGAGGAGGCTTTGGTTAATATGCATTTAGCTCATCTGCTGTATCCCATGCCTCAGATTCTAGGAGACACATATCTCCTCTGATATTTAATACAGCAGAGAAAATAAATCAACTTGCCTGGTGCTGTCAGCATGGAAATAAAAATAAGATGATGGCTGTAGCCACTGAAGGGTGCAGAGGTAATACAATACTTCAAGTCTCTCTGTTCCTTTTTGATATACTTCAGCAGCCTAAGAAACAATTATACAGATCCATACTTCATAAGGCGTTGTGGGCTGAGCATCTTTTATGGCCATTGTGTAGCTTCTCAAGTGTTGGCTGCAGCTTCCTTAGAGAGGTATCCTTTTTGTGGAACTGCTAAGTGCCAGGGTTCTTTCTCCTGAGGGGCAACACTTCACCATCACTGCTCCACAGCAGAGCACAGCAACAGCCTTCCCTTGAAGTGAGCACCTCTGGTACTGTGGCACTGCTCACGTGAGGAACAAAGTCACGGGGTTTGCCCAACACTCACAACAAAGAGCTTTGTCTCTTTTCTGCTGCAAGGCATTTTAGGATGTGTTTATGTCACCACTTCCCCAATAGCTATAAACTTTTTTTCATATGTTGAAAATGTAAAGCTACTTAGAGATCATAGAGATGAGAGGAGGACGGCGATTCTTGCAGAGATCTCTGTGGGCACAAGCACGTGTGCACACTCACTGCACGTAGGGTTTGCCTCATAGCTTCATTTCTCCCAAGTGATGACCTGTTAGCCAAAAGCCTCCCAGGCAGGAATGTTTGAAATGTTTTTCAGAAGCTGCAATTGCTGCAGACATATCAAGACCCAAAAGTCACGCAAATGATACGCAAACCCTTGAGGAAGCCAGGAAAGATGTCGTGAATTCTGTCTGGGTGTTTGAAGAGAGGGGAACCCCAGCATCCACATGCAGAAAAGTGGGGCATGGATTTTGCCTAGCACCTGCTGTATGTCCGCTCCCCATCATTTGGACTAGATGCCAAGATGGAAGAGGGGCTGTCCTTGGGAGAACTTGAACTCTACAAGAGATGCCTGTTTTACAAACAAAAACATTCCTTCCTGCAGAGCTGCCCCTGGAGTGGTCATTAAGGTGAAGTCTGGGCCTGCGGAAGCTGATGGTGAAGTCCCCATGGACTTTGGTCTGGTCCAAATTCCACCCCTGGGGTTTGACTGCTGTCCAGCCACTGCCTAAACCTGAGGCTGGCCTGCTGCCCTAGGCTGAGTTTCCTTCTGCAGCCATGGAAAATGGCCTAGGTTGTATCTCACCAATAAAACAAACAGAATTATATGATGCAAGGGTGTTTGAGTCGTGATTTTCATCAGCGTTTCCTTTTCACTGAGCTCAAAGTCTAGCTTGAATGCAGCCTACTATTTCAGTCCACAAGAAAAGGCTACATAGAAAATAGGTTTTGAATCAGATGCTTTACATAAACCATGGGTTTTACTAAAAGCTGATCCATTCTGCTCTTTTTCACTCCTACAATAGCAACTCAGCAGGGAGGCATTAGAAGTTTCAGAACTTTCATCTTGTCTCAGAACATTTAAGGTGGAGAGAGCAGGTGGTCATAACAATAATAATAATAAATAATAATAATAATAATAACAACAACAACAACAATTAAATCATTCACCACAACTGATTTATTAGAGGAATTTTGCTACACGTGGACATGATAAGTCATCCAAAAATAGGTCATGATTTCCTGAAATGTATCTGAAGTGCAGGATTATTTGCCAACTATACCAAAAAAATTCCTTTCACTGTTAGTCGACAGTGCTTTTATTTTGAGTTGTTTTGACTGAGTAGCAGCATGGTTCACATGGTGAATATCTCTGTCTTGACTGGGAGCTGGCTTCAGCTGGGGCAGGCACCCAACTTTAACAGTGTGCCAGATGTCTCCTGGCTGAAGCCAGCCATTAATGCATGTTCACTCTAAGGACACACAGGGAGGTTGATTTTGGTGACCAGTCCCTGTGCCAGTAACATAGAGGCCTTTTGGCAGCAACGGGGTCATGCTGTCCTAAGCCTGGAGGTGCTGCAGTGGGGAAATAAGGGACATTTTAACTGCCCTTCATGAGATTCAGATGGATCTGGGGTGTTGTCTCAAAACAGCCAGGTAGGGGATGAAGCTGTGAGGACTATGGGAAGATGAAACAGAGCTCTCCTTCCATTAGAACAAAATAAACTGTGATCTCCCTTTGCTTTGCACCCAGGCTTACTTAGTCCTGGCCGATAAAATCTGGTTTTATTGTCCTTGCTGGAAGTTGCCTGAGCCCAGTGTTGAGTTGATGGTGGGGATGAGAAAACTCTTTTTACAAAGACCCTCTCAGGCAGCTTAAGGTAGACTTTAGCCCACTGATGTCCACTGGAGACCTTTCAAGGTGTGTGGCAAATAACATGAAATTCCAGCAAACAGACGGTAAGAGAAGTTTGTCAAGGCCATCACAAATGAGATTTTTGTCAAAAGATCAATCATCTGTCCCACTGGTTTCTTTTGAACTCATCTCACGGTATGGAGCATGGAGATCCTGTGGATTTGGACCTCAGGGTTTATTGTAATCCTGTGCAGCATGTGGGAAAGCGGGAAACTTCCCTGCTGTGCTTGGAATTGTAACTCTGTAGAGCTGTTTATATGTGTGGGACTTATTCCTAGAAGTGGGAAAAATTAGACTTGAACAAAGCCAGCACCACATCCACCTTAGGGAATTACTCTGCCTGCCTATCACTCTAATGCCCACCCCATCACCCTAACTGCACTTGTTAAAGAAAAACACACCCTTGACCAACATACAAGTACGAAAATGCAGGCTTTTCTGCTTTCTAAGGTTCTGACAGAGCAGAGGTGATTTAAAGGTGTTGTAAATTAATTTCTGTGTGCATTAAAACTCTTTACACAGCCTGAACAGTATAAAACAGCTTTGGGTTCATTCAGAATTAGCCTGAATAAATTCAGAAGGCCATATTTCTTTACACAGCACATAATCATTTCTAAAGCATCTGTCATAAAAGGGGATGATTGAAACAGATTTCCTAGTGGATAATTTCCTGCCTGTCCCTTGCACTTTCATCTGAGGAAGCTGAATGCAAAACTCATGGTCACCAGTGTGAACACTCCATTGATCCCAGTGGACTTTGGTTCAGCACTGAAAGATATGAGAACAGATGCTGAGAATTTGAGTTTCTGGAGCTCAGGGCAGCCCTGTCCCTACTTGACATGGCACAGCAAGACCGTCACAAGCAGAACTCCTTCCCACTGCCATTGTGCTGTGATCCCCATTCTTGCTCAATCCTCTCAGCACAGCCACGGGGTGATGGCAATGACAGTAACATGGACATGTGATCTGGGAAATTATCTCAAACTTACACAGTTGGAGATTACAGGAGTAATTCACTGTTCAGGTGCTGTGGCTCAGGATGGGAAATCTCCTGTTCAGCTGGACCTTCCTCATGTTTCCCAGTGTCACTCCTCCCCTGCTCCACCTCAGCAGACCACAGCAGGGTTAATTAATGTGTCTCAAAGAAGCAAATGAAGATGAGTGGTGGGTGTCTAGGGAAGCTCTTCACATTGCTTTCTTAATAAAAAACACTCTCTTATATCACAACACATGCATCTTCTTTTCCATAGGAGCTGGGACAGCTGATGCAGTGTAGAACCCTGGTGCTAGCTGAGGTAGCTACTGATGACTGGAGTTGAGAGTGAGATTGTCAGTGAAATGAATTGATGGTTTCAGTTCCAGATCTGGTGGACAAATTAAAAAAAACAAAACCAACAAAAAACCAGCAAAAACAAAAAAGCCAACCAAAAGTGGGTAGTGTAATTCAATGCTTGATCTCAGGAAGCCACAGCACAGAAGGTGAACATGGGGTCTCCTATCTCTTGGCCTTCAATACCAGCTCATGTTCCCCAGCTGCAGGAGGCAGGAGAGGGAGGCAAGGACCCTGCCTGCAATGCTGGCAGCACTTAGGGACCCGAAGGGTTTGCTCCTGTGTGTCCCTTCTCTGGGAAAAAGAGCAGCACCAGGGAAAAACAGTAAAGTGAAAAGCAAACCTCCATGCTGGTGGAATCTCATTCATCCCAAGACTGACTGAAATGATTCAGATATAAATATTATCATGCCAGAGCTCGCTGTACTTTCATTCAAGCACAGCATATAAGGCATTTTTGGTTAACTCTCCCATGGCCTGAAGATGTAGGAGGAAAGCCATATTCATGAGAGGTGTCAAGTCAATATCCCTGCATCTCCAGCCAGTATGAATTCCACTGATGCCATCTGAGGAACTGCAAGCAGCTTTCAAAGGTTTTTAAAGTATCCACCACATCCTTTTGAGGGTAGTAAAAAACCCACTTCTTTCAACAGAGAGAAGGGGACACTATAGATAAAAAGTGTGAATTTAGGAACGTGGTGACTGAGCACAGGGGAGCAGGCAGGAGCTCCTGGCTGGTGGGAACACAGTCTTCCTGAGCAGCCAGTCAACAGGACGAGGAGCAGGAACAATGAGCTAAGCACTGCAATGGAAACAAACCTTTTTTTAGGCTCTCTGCACCAAGCTGCTGCCTCTGCTACTTTTATCCCACCATTCATTTGGGAAGAAAGCAGTGCAGCAAAACAAGGTGCACACACAAAGCTACACGTTGTGTTTGAGCTCACACCAGTTACCAGCCAAAAAATCCAGTTGTTAAATTATTTCATTTAATGGTTTGGGATTGCAGTGATCTTTCATGATGTTAAATCTTTAGAAACTGGATACAGCTGAATTAATCTTTCTGAGCAGGACATGGATAATCCACAAGGGGACTGAGGACCACAAGTGGTTGCTAAATTCTCCTGGGCAGCCCAAGCCAACGTTTCCACCATGCAAGTCTTCCATGGAGGCTCATGAGCTATTTTACAAACACATACACACGTGCACGTGAAACCCCCTGGCAAAAACAATGGTTGTTTTGCATGCCAAATGTGTCAGTTGCATTTCGTTTTACGACTGAATTCATTCTCAAGTCACGAATGAAAAAAAAAAAGAGATATCTAGTGAGTGTTTAAATTTAGGGCATTAATTTTGCATTCCAATGTAGAGGGAACCCAACAGTCTCAAACCTCGGAAAAAGGCACTCCACCTCTGCTTTATGGGCAATTTCATTCTGTTTGTGTTTCCAGAGCCTACTTCAAAGCACAGATGTGTTTCAGGTAAATAATGACAGCTTCAGAACAAGTTTTCCTTGTAACACAAATCACCTCACTAATGAAATCACGGGAAAAATTCAAAACAACTTGATATCCATCTGCTTCAAATCAAATCCTTCTATTTATATGCTATAAGTAGGGGCCTGATTCCTCCCACAATCAAATCAGGGGTGAAACTCGCACAGGTTCCAGTGGGAACGGGGTCAGTTGTTTATGCTTGCTTGGTGACATTGTCTGAATGTGGGTGAGGATGCCCTGGTCCATCCAGAGCGAGGCAGAGATCGTGCCTGTGGGTGCAGCACCAAACAATGGGGGTCAGGTTCAGAAGAATATGAGGCACCTTCCCTCAGCACACAGAATAGTTTCTATAGTTTTCACATTTCCTTCCTGCTCATGTCAATCATGCACAGGGGAAAACAATGAAGAAACACCAACCCCACATGGAATAAAGTAATGGGAATCCAAGAATGAGCCACATGCTGAAAAAGAAAAGTCATTGCATCCAAGATTGAAAGTATTGACTGTCTGGACTGCCAAATAAATCAGACTAGCCCTGGGGACTTGGATCTATACCTGTACTTACCTCTTTACCTCAGACCTCAAGGGCAAGCTTTCCTTTTGCTTTGGAAGTCTGAAGGTGGGCAAATGATGTAGCTTTTGGTTGCCTTCATGTGCACTGCTGAACCACCTTGCCTCCCTGCAGCCTACTTCGAGAGACAGTCCTCTCAGATCCCATCACACTTTCCAAAGGTTCAGCTGTGCTATGAGGGGAGCTAGATGTCCACTTGGCTTGGCAACAAATAGAAAAAATTGTACTTGAACCTGGAAATTTACAGGAATGCAGAGCAGCCGTGTTGCTAAGCCAGCTGCAAACCTGCTTTGCTCGGGGCTCTTCCCTTTGTAGGGCTGAAGGAATGAGGCACGTGTTGCCAAGTAGGACATCAGTGCTACAAACAAATGGAAGGCCCTTATCCCACCAGCAATCTCGACCTGGTAACGGGCAGGCAGCTAGAGTAACAAGGAAGCTTGGCTCCTTCCTACTCACTGAAAGGGGAGGCGGTAAGATACAGGTTATAATTAGAGCCACCCACAGCAATTTTGGGGAAGCTTCAGTGTATGGATTGGGATCTTATTGTTAGTGCTGCCAGTTCACCATCTGCTTGGACTGGGCCAGTTCAGAAATCCAGTTGCCAGCATTCCCAGACATATCTCCTGCTTGTCTGGAGTTCAGCAGTGCTTTAAGCCACCTCAGTGCTTGCAGGAGAGTCTCAGCAATAGCAATTTCTGTATAAGCCTTTAGCCTGACTGTCATCCTAATTTAAAAGCTTAGCTTCAGCTTTGGCGAAAAACTCCTTTTGGAGCCCTCATTCCTTATTTTCCACTGGATTATAAAATCAGTGGCTCATCCAAATTGGACCTCCCCAGTACAGCTTCCTGCAGCTGGAAAAACACCAGTTCTGCCAAGCACTGCGTGCTGCAGGTACAGCGCATTCCATGGCATCCCATGCAAAGCTGCACAACTGTCTCCTCACAAAGCCCCTTGAAACAGAGTGAGGTACATCAGAGACACCTCCAGCTCTCCTTCCAGCTGCCATGAATGGTGAGAGCAAGCCCTGACCCAAGCTATGCTTGCCTGGAGCAGATCAGCTTTGTCCTCAAAGCTCAGGTCCAGCAGGATAAAGGTTGGCATGGAGGACTAAGGATCTGATGGGGTCCTGCACCCTCCTGGTACAGGACATTAACGCCTCTGATTTGGTCCTAATTCTTGTGGTGGCAGTTCACAGCACAGATTTGGTACCCCATGCATGAGCCTTCAGGCATCATTTCTGGCCTATTGCTTCTGCATCAATGTCCTTATCCTTATCCCCATCCCCAGGCAGGAGTCACCTTTTCTCAGAAATCCTGTGTGGCCCCCCTCAAAAGCAGCACAAGCCCCCATATTGCAGGTTAAACCCCACCAATGTGAAAATTTAAACCACTTGACTGGGAAAGCTAGGCCACATCAAATCCTTGTGAGAAACAGGGCCTGCCTAGGAGAAATGAGTCTGTGACAGAGGCAGCACAGCTTAGGTTGCTACTTAGGTTGCTACGTTTGGTACAGGCCCAAATGCCTGCTGCAGCACCCTGGCTCCAGCTGTAAAATCACATTTTTTGCCATTTTCGTTTTAACCACCAGTATTTCTAAGCCTCCCAGCTTGCAGAAACAGACTTCAAACCATGAGTCCTGCCATCTCAAAGAAAACAATTTCAATTTTTTTTTTTATTTTTTATTTTTTATTTCTTTTACTCTACTGCTGTGATTTATTTAAGGAGGGACTTGGGGGCCTCACTCAGGACTTTTGGGTACTGCTCAGTCTGGGGAGAGCAATTCCAAAGCCATTACTGCACCATGGGCCCTCCAGGAAGCCCTGTGATAACTGCTCTGGCTGGGACCCATGCCCTGGCCATGCTGAGGAGGAGCCTTTCCAGCTGAAGGCACAGTGAGAGCTTTATTCCAGGTAGATGGGATAGAATCATGCAGATTATGAATGGTGATGTGTCTGCAGGGGGGTGGAGACAGGGTGAAGGAGGCGTCAGTGTGTTTTGTAAATGCTTTGAAATGTATTTGTGTGTTTCTGAGATGAACCTTACAGAAAATACCTGAAAACTGGTTTTGCTTTTCCTAAAGCATTGGCTCTTTCAGGCGGCAGCTTTGCCAAAAGTCATTAATCACATCTTTATTAATAAGGGCGGGGGAGCAGTGACCTCAAACAACCGAGGAAAACAACTAAAACTACATTCATTTGAAGGACCGCTTTGTAAAATATCTTCTGGCCAGCACATGCTACTGTTGACGTGTATTTGAAGTGCTCTGAGTCTTTGGGATATATTGGGACTTCTGCACAGAACCAGGGCAGGATTTGGCCCAAGGCTGTGTTTGACTTAACTGTATGTCTCCTGGAGTAAAAGGGGAGAAAAAAGGAAGGTTTTTAAAAAGATCCTCAAGCTTTTTTACTATATTGAGGTGCATCATGTGAGTGGGACAGGCAAAATGCACTTTTCACTTCCCAAGTTTCAAAATTCATGGGTTCATGGATCTCATGATGGTTTCAATCCAGAGGGGGCATTGTGATCACTCAATTCCTTCCAGCCTCAACGGCCTGTTTGCTCTAAGTATCCCAGCCTGCTGCTAACAACATGGCACAGGGTCCACCACATCTTCCACCACATCGCTCAGTAACGTGCTCATTTTCTCAGTTAAAAATGCAGCCAGCTGAATGAGCAGCTGCATTAGGTGGGACCAAACACACACCACAGGAACTGCTGCTCTTGGGGTGTGTAGGGGCATGGATACAGCTTGTGTGCCCCTGCCCTGTCCTGCTCCCTGTTTACTGCTTGCTCCCTGCTCTGAGAGAGTTTGTCAGCTGGGGAACGGAGATGGGTGAGAGACCAGGGACTTTTGTGGGGATTTCTGGAGGCTGCCTGAAAATGCATTTGTTGTGGGGCGGGCTCTCAAAGGCAGTGTGGGGAAAGGGCAGGTCCCCACCTTGGGCAGGATGCCAACAGCGCATCGCGGTAGGCACAGTGTAAACCCAAACCCTGGAAGGCTGTTGCCACTGATAACACCCATCTGCTGTGGCATCATGTCCGTTGACATAGCCTTAATTAATGATATTACCAACTTAATGAGGAGATAAACCACCGATCCCAACTCCTGTTAAGAAATTGTCTTAAATACCAGTCACTAATCGCTATGGAGAAACACATAGTGGGCCAAAATGCACACCTGGAGTAAAGAGGTGTGGTTCCCATGTTTTCTGGTGAAGTTGCATTTGTTTACTCCAGGACTGACTATGAACCATCCTGATTAACACATGGCGGGTGTGCGCTGGGCGGGAAGTTGTAAACAGCCACAGCCTTAAGTAATGGCACTGATCTTGTGCAAGACCTGTCATCCAGATGGCAGCAGGATTGATGGCTGTGGAGATCTTCAGGGTGCCAGACCAGGGTGCAGATGTGCGTGGGAGTACACCAACACCAGGCTTGCTCTTCCCAGAGCCTTAGCTGCTGCAGAGGGGCTCTCCAGACACCTCTGAGCCCTGGGGTGCTTCACACGGTTTGCCAGGTTCAGTTGACTTTAGTAAGAGTGGACATCACCATAGTGGATATCACCAGGTGATGACCACTATGGTGGCCAAGAGCCTTTTGGGCTGTTTAATTGAGGATGATTTGCCAGTTGTAACTAGATTTCCTGCTACCATTAGGGCACTATGGATGTAACTTGTAAAACAGGGAAGGGACCTCTTTCACTGTACTGATTCGATTCTTTGGCTGTTACTTTATTTCCTTGCCGTTGTTATTCTGATCCAGTGAAATTAAAAAGGCATGAGCAGCCTATTTGGATCTGAATGTGTGAGTTCCTGCCCTGCAGAGCTTTCAGTAGAGATTAGATTGTACATGCCATTGTGTGGGGGAGATGTGCCATCAGGCAAAGGAGGAACAAATGCAGGCGGGGCGGAGGGGAGAGACAGAAGTGGTGTGTCTGCATGAAGCTGCCTGCTGCTCCTGGGGTGGTATCTCCATCTCACTGATGGCTGGTGAGTATCTCACAAAACATTCACTGCCTTTGGTTTCTTCAGGATGTTTAGCTCCTGGAATGTGTGAGACAAGGCAGCCACATCTTCCTCATATTAACCTTTTAGAACTTGTCCTGAGAAGGCATAAAATAAAAATTATGCATAGAAACCTATGCCAAGCCTCATGTTCCCGAGCAGACTACAGGGGATCCTGGTCCTTAAGAATGACTAATTCTCCATGTTGCTGGAAGGGTAGATATGCACTCAGTTTACTGGTACCCAAATAAATCTTAGGGGATTCCAAGGATTTATGTGCCTACATGACACCCAACACAGATACCAGGAGCAGACAAGATTGGCACACTGTGCTACCAACCATTCACCTATTTCAGCTACTTCACTGTAGCCCTCTGTGTGTCTATTCAGGCAGACTGTTTCCTGTTTAAAAAAAAAAAAAAAAAAAAAAAAAAAAAAAGTGTTTGTTTGTTTTTTTAAGTGATCATAGGCATGCATATATCAGAAAAAAAGAAAGAACCTATCTTCTTCTTACATCTCTATTATTTCTATTGTTCAGGTATGCCTTGGGTACTTTCCCAGACATGTTGCCTTCTGTTTTTAACATTGCCATCTGGGAATCAGATACTGCACATCTTTTGTGGTGCTGTTCAGCAGGGAGGGAATTTGTTATTGCTCCTCACAGTTCTGGCCTGATGCAGACGGATAGCTCAGAGAAGAGGGATGCCATGGGCTTTGTGGTCACTGCATTTCAGCTCAGGGAAAAGCTATGGCTGTGTGTGCACTGCACAGCTTGGGATGGGCTGACAGTTCTCATAACACCTGTGAGCCAGGTGATGTCCATGGGGTCCAAACTCCTCACTGTTGGAAAGCTATCTGGTGAGTTAATCCTGCACTGGACCCTCTTCTCAATCTGGCACACTTTCTGAGTCTGCCTTTAATAATAATTTGCTTTTTATAAACCAAGGAAAGCAGAGGTGATCTCCACACAACAGGCATAGACCAAAACAGAGTAAACTCCAGGGCAGTCAGAGCTTGGTGCAGGAGCAGATGCAGAACTGAGCTTTGTGGCTTGGACCGATCTCTTGAAGTTGATTCTGACAATTTCCTGATTCAGAGCCTTGTGCTGTAACCACAAACCCTCCATATCCCACCGCCTTTGGTCTCCATCTCTGTCTGGTCCTTTAACTAAATACTGCTCAGTAAATGCTTACAGATTTAGTAGGAGAGGCTGCTAGTTCAAAGTCTTGCATTATCTGGACAGCTGGAAAGGAAAATTAAGAGCAGCAAGAACCAAATCAGAGCCAGGAAAAAAGCCTGGCTTGAACAGTGACAGATACCTGCTTAAGACATATTTCTCCAGCCTCTGTTACATCCACTTCTGAACACAAAAAGTTGCTTTACGAAACTGCAACAACTTGGAGGTTCAGGTGTTATTCTGGAGTAGGCTGCTTCTGATTCTGGTAATTTTGTGAGATTATTGTTCTTTGTAATAAAGCAATAATCTTTCCAGCCTAGAAAGCAGAAGGGCTGCCACCTTGATGTTGTTACAGAGTTGCAGGTGAGAGGAGTGGAACAATACCCATATATCACCGTGGAGAAGACCTTGTGGGAAACTGTGACAGAGTGTGCATGTGCGTGGTTTCTTCTTTAAAAATAATCTCTGCAGACTTTTTTTTTTTTTTTTCCCTTCAAGACACAGTGGCTAAAAATGTCCTTTCAAAAATAAATCAAGCCTGAGGCTAGGTCTGAAAGCACTTAATGAGGGGTAAAAGTGGTTGAAAAAAGGGAAAAGAAAAATTCCCATGCTATTCCTTGCACTGAGTCCCCCACTTCTGCATGTAAATTGTAGCTGCATCACACTAGAGCACTTCCAGTTTCAGACCAATACCTGGCACACTTCAGGCAGATAATTGCAGAGCAGAGACTCTACTGACACTTTCATCTCCTAGAGGCACTGGGCACCCTGTCACATACATCTCCAAGCATGGCACAGCATCTTCAAAATCACGAGGACATGACAAGGTTTAAAGCAAAGCTGCACCACAAAATAGGATGAAGCCAGTAGTGGCAACATGATGGAAAAGGTGTTGGGGATCTGAACTGAGTGGAGTTAAAAGCTGCAACTGTTACTCAGCCTGTTTAAAATGAAAACCAGGCCTTTCAGGCAAATCCTATCATGTTCTTTGGAGAAGTTAAAACTTTTGTTGGGAAAACTTACTTTGAATGGGATAGATTTTTGGCAAGGTGGTTGATTTAGCAGATTCTCTTACAAATATTAATAGCATGTTATGAATAGCACAAGCTCTGCATGGCTTAGAGAGCAGGGAGATCAAAGTTCTTCCAAATGAGCAGTCCCTGAGAAGTCACATTCCCAGAGGAGACCCTCAGGGAGTGACAGGACATCACTAATTTTCAATGCTTATACCCAGCACAGGAAAGGTGATGACTGCTGTCCAAACCTGCAGATGACACCAGGCAGGTGGGGAGGTGGCTGATGTGGAGAGATGTGGTTCACTGACAGGCAGAGCAGCTGTGTCCAGGCAGCCAGAGCCCTGTGCCAAGGAGACAGGGATGCTGTTGCCTGTATGGAAGGAGAACACCTACCTTGGAAAGCAGAGGAAGTCAGGAAAGAACGCTGGGGGCAAGGTGGACATGCAGCCCAACCTGCATGTGACATTGCAGAGTGATAAGGGTGAAGATAGGAGATGCAGACTGAAGTATGGACCAGTTCTGGTTCCACAGAGAGGCTTGAACAGAAAAACAATTTGCCCTTTGCTGGTGTCTGCTCCTTTAGAAGAAAAGTTAAGAGACTTGAAGACATAAATGTGCTAAATTCATCCAGAAAATGAGAGGTGGTGTCATTACATTGCGTAAACGCCGTCAGGACAGAATGGTAGGAAAAGAATCTTTAACTGCAGGTAAGGCCCTGACAAGAACACTACAGCCCAGAAAGTTCAAGTACAACAGAAGCATGCATTGTATCAGTGAAGAAACTTACACTTTGGGATGAACTGCAGAGGCAGGATTGGATCCATGTTTCTTGATGCCATCAGATCCAACCTGGCTGCCCTCCTAGGAGGTCTGATTGAAATCAAGCTCTCCTTTGCCAAACATGAGTTAAACACAGGGGTGAGAGAGTGATAGTCAGGGATCCTAAAGTGCTGGAGTTCAGGAGGGAGTCTCCAGCCCTCCCTTGCAGCCATGAATTTTAGGACTGAGAACTACAAAGCTGAATAAGAAAAATATTATTTAAAAGGCCTGTTGCTTCTTGGAAGGTACAAGAGGGTGAGAAAGCAAGTGAAAAAGCCTGGGAGTTCTTGGTAACTTCTTCCAAACTGATAAACATCCCCAAAACCCCTCAATACTTTCTTTTTTATTGCTTTTTCAATGCTGTTAGTGGAATAAACCGATTATTTCATAGATGTTTGTTGGTAATGATCTTTTTAGCATGCTAGCAAATCGCTCTTGTTTGATTTAGGTTTGGTTTTTTTGAACAACTATAGTTGGGTTTTCCACTCTTTGTTTGCAAGTGTTTGTTTAGGACTTGCTGAGAACAAGTTAAACACAACAAATGAGCTCTGGATAGAGTTTTGAAAGAGATTTATTCTGTGGTCATTCATTTTCCTCTCTTAGGAAGCAAGTCCCATATGCAGGCACTGCTTCTGAGAAAGTTTTTTCCTTGTGCTAACCACCATCCTTGCCTGGTAAGGGTGGCAAGGCACTAAGCTGAAGACCAAAGGACCAATCCAGAAAGATAAAATGAGATATTTTACCCTTAACATTGCCTGGCAATTAGTTAATTTATTGACGTACTATTAGAGATGGAGTTAGGGGATACTGAGGAAAAAAAAATACACACCATGAAATTCCCACAGAAAGTCAGTGGCAAACCTCGGATTATCACCAAAACCACACAGCCTGTGGGTCTAACAAGCCAAGAATGAATAGGGCAGGTAGTAAATCTAGAAGAGCACTGCAAAGGTCAAAAGCTCAGGAATTAAAGAGCAGTGAAAGAATGAACCAGAAATACAGCTGCTGAAGGAAATAATTCATGCAATGTTGATCATCTCCTCCCCATATGCTTATAATAATTTTGACAAGCATTTCATTTTATCTGTTGTTATTAAGAAAATTATTCCTTTAAGGGCAAAACCTAACTACATTTTTCAGGTCAACTTGATTCTGGGAATCAGTCTCACTTGCCTGTGGTTTTTGCTATTGGGCCAAATTTAATCCCTGGTGTATTTCTCTTGACTCGGTGGAGTTACATTGAATATCAGCTTGGCCTAAGGGCCTTTAGTTATATTGCCAATGGGTTTCCTTAAAGGGACATTTCCCTACTTTGAATGCAGTGATTCCGGGCAGTGATTTTCATTTTGCAATCTGGAAGAACTCCTGCATACCTTAAGGACGTTTTAGTTAGTCTGATCCTGAAGAAACCTCCCTTGGCAACAATTGACTTGTCTGTTGTTGGTCCAGCTGCAGGCAGGTGTGTGCATGTGCTCGGGCTGGTCTGTGGATGGCAGCCTCGAGAGCCAGCTGCCAGGTGCCTTCCCCCCGCAGAAAGAGCCCGGGAAGAGCCACAGGAAGGGACACGAAATACACAACAACCCCACAAAAGCAGAGTGAATGCTGTTCGCAGTGCTTCTGATTGACAGAGGAGCATCTTATCTTCCCCCGAAACCTCTGCACCCAACCCTCCAGGTGTGTGTGTGTGTGTGTGTTGGGAGGGGAGCCAGGATTCTGATTAGAGGGATTATTTAGATTCCCCTACTGTAGGTAGCAGCTCCTGGTACGCATCCTTTGCTTGGAGAAAGACAAGAGGAAGACCCAAAATAAGGATAGGTCTTTCAGCATCCTCCACCCTGGACATCAGGGGCTGAGACATGTCACACGTGAAGGCAGGTGAGTGCAGACCCAGTGTCTCTGCTGCTCCCTTGGAGTCATGAATCCCTGCAGGAGAGGCTGTCACAAGGGAGCTTCTCATCTCATGAGGTCCTGGAGAAAAAGATAGATCTGCAAACTGATGGGTGCAGGACAGTATCACACCTGCTGAGATGGTTAAGTGGCACTCGCCCTGCCCTGAATGTCCCAAGTGTTGCCTGTTTCAGCTTGCTTTGACAGCCAGGTTACACCCCAAGTGCTCCAAATCAGTGCAAAAAATAAAAAGAAAAAGAGAAAAAGAATAAAAAGAAAAAGGAAAAAAAATCTTTTTTGATCTTGCTTCATGCAAGATGTGAAACCTACTAATGAACCTGAGTGTAACCAGCCTCCAGTTATTTGTTTAAAACTGAGCAATACATGAGGCTGATACTGCAGTTCTCAAGAGAGATTTCTCCCTGGGACAAGAGACCTGAGAGAGCCCAGAGCTAGGTTCAAACAGGCTGGGAAGTGTTATGCAAAACAGCAGCAGAGAATGTAGGGTACATGGTGTATTTGTGAGCTTCTAAACTGAAAAATCTTCATGTAGGGACTGATGATGGGCATGTCACTGAAAAGCCAAGTTTACCTTGCTTTGCAGAGGACCCATGTTCTTACTATGACTGTGTCTCATCACAGAAGACTTTTTAATCTTGGGGACTTGATATGATGGGACAAGCCAAAGCCTGAGCTCTAGGGTTGCTGTGGGGTGCTCCAGCACACAAGTGTGCATCAGAGGAGGGCAGGGTTTGAGGGAGCAGGGCTCAAGGGTGAGCTGCTTCTGTCCTTCTGCAGCTGCTGTCAGCTTTGCACAGCTGTGACTGGGATCCAGCAGCCTGTAAAGCACAAAACTACTTGAATAGGGTTTGGATGTACACAGCATCACATAATGGATTTAATTACCATGAGGGAAAAGAGCTGATGTGATTTCTCTACAGTACAGCCCTTGTGCAGAAATGGTTGTTGATCCAATCATCATCTCTGGAGATCGGAGCTCTCCCCCGTCCTGCCATCTCCATATGTCTTCCTTGAGGACCATCTGCCTTGGCATATACAAACTAAAGGCAAATGACACAGTCACCAACCTCCACTTGTTGCTCCATCTCCATCTCAGGGAGACCAACTCTGAAGGTGGTTCTCCTAAGGAACAGTGGAAAAACCTGGAAGGCTTGGGATCTGTGTCATCTAAAGCAGGAACCGGCTGACTCAGAGAGAAGAAATCATTTGCTGTGGTGTCTGGAGACCTCTGAACAGCTGCAAAATCCCAGTACTGAGATCTCAGTAAGGTCGCAGTTGTGATGGGCTGGGCACATTGCCAGGGTGGAAGATTCCAGGATCTACAGCCTCCTGGGAACACCTAGCAGCCAACACAAGCTTTGTAAAGACACCTGAAAATCCTTACTTAAAGCTCGTCAGCTTAACATTAATAACTGGGAGAGAAAGGGTTTGGAGCCACTGCAGTGCAGCCTGTGAGGTGAAGTAGAAAAGCAAAATGGAGGAGAGAAGTGAGTCAACTCAGAGAAAATCAGCTGTGCCTTTTAAAAAGCATGACTGGAAATGTGCTCTCTCCCCACAGACTGGCCTGTTTTTACAGGATCATACACACATACACAGAACAAAAGTAAAAATAGCTGAGGGGATGATCATTGCAAACTGCACCAAATAACAATTCAATAATACGATTTTAATTAAGAAATCCACGGCACCAAATAAATTCAAGATTTGGCACAACAGCAGTGTCCAATAGCCATAAATAAAGCAATTTGCTAATGACTGCACATTCCAGCTCATTTTCCTTGATGTTTTCCATGGCGTCATTCCTCCGAACCACAGGTTTTCTTTTAATCTCATCTCAATCTACACCACTATTAGGTGCTGTGCTTCTTCCTTGACAGCACCGTATTTGAATGGCCACTAACCAAAGCCAGGGAAGGTGAGGCTGGAACACAACTTTGTCTCCTGCAGGCTGAGCCCCAAGAAGGCTGCTGGTCACGCCCCAACTGCACGAGTCACTCACACATAATCAGCTGTGGCTAATTCAGAGCCAGAACCACCCCCGTGGCCCCTAACAGCTTCTGCACTTGGGACTCAGTTGGCTCCACAGGTTTGACATGTCATGACAGAGACATTTCTTCTTCACACAGCTCATTTTGTCCTGAGCTAATGAGAGATTAACTAACCCAAAGCAGCAAATCAGCTGCTGCTGGTCTAGGGAGGGCATCTCAGGTTCTCTCCTTAACGAGCTTCACTTTTGGCTTTTCTTAGCTGAAGGAGAGTTCATCAGCACAAACATCCTGCCAGTGACACGGTCCTTATCTGACAGATGGAGCCCAAGGAGAACTGTTTGCAATGACCTAATGTTGTTTGCTGCTTACCTGGCAAAACACCAGTGAGCTGCTTCTCCCATGCCCCGAGAAGTCACTAAACAGATGCTCATGGCTCCCAAACAAAAAAGTCTTCACTCCTCTTAAACAAAGTCAGGGTTTACAACAGATCAAAAGCACTTTGGAGCCACTTTGTCTCTTCTGCTGCATGCGAGGTGTTTGTGGGACCCTGCATGGGGTTCTCCCCTCTGTGCTGCTCTCAGAGCCTGGGGGAAGGCGAGGACTCAATGGCATTTAGTGTCTCCTGTCGGGAGATGATTAACCCTTTTGTCACCACTAAACCACAATGGGAACATCTTCCTCTTTTTCTCAGTCATTAAGTTTTTTGCATACTGGAATTATATGCGTTAAACAAGGAAGTTTTCCAGTAGGTGCACATCCTTGAGTCTTTCAGTAGAAAGCAATTTGAGTGTCCATAATCACAGAGTATCTGACAAACCACAAAAGAAGCCTTCTTAATTTTAACTTCTTTTGGCCTAGGATGGGTAAGACCTGAAGTCGGGGTTTGACAAGCTCAGAATTACTTTGCCATTACCATAAAATCCCATTCTAGGGAAGCTTTGCCATTTGGTATTGCTGCATCTGCTTTGTTCCTCTTCAGGTTTCCACCTCAAAATTCTTCTTATTCAGTCCTCTTTTCTTATGCAACTTTGTAGGCTGTGGTAGATGGAGATAAGGAGGCCAAGTCCTGAAATGATCTGTCTGCTCTATTTTGCAACCTCAGTGACAGCAAATATTAATGTACATGTGTTCACTGCCCAACTCGTCTGACCACTCTGCATGGACATTTTGGTAAAAAGCAAGAGCCTTCCACACAGTGACTGATTCTCCAAACACCACAGAAATATGGTTAATGTTGTTGTGATCCCCCAGAAATGCTTTTCTTTAGCACTCCTCCTGCTTTTTTTTGCACACCGGGATCCAGCATTTCTCTTGTGCCAGGCTCTTCCTGGACTGTGCCTGTGTTACACAACTGTGCCCTTCAGACTGAGGCAAGGATTAAAGGTGTCCAAATTATTAGGAAATCAGAACAGTGAAAGGTCAGGGATCTTTCTCTTCTCTCAGCTTGGTAGGTGGTTGCTGAAAAATCACAAACACACTTTGAAAATGAGGGGCGGCGAGGTGCAGCTTTCCGAGCGCTCCCTGGTATTCATGTCTGTGAGTGAACTATTTACAGGTATGGCAAAGCATTACTAATCTCTGAGCTATTTAGAAAGGAAGTACCTCTAGGATCTCCTCATTTGTCTTGCCTGTTTCTCAAACATCATTGAGTCACGCTGAATCTCCTCCTCTCCTGAAAACTGTTTTGCAGGGCTCCCTGAAGAAAGAAAAATGTCCCTGGACAGTGAAAAAAACAATCCCAAAGAGGGCTGATCATGACCTAGTAACTGGGTAAAAAATCCTGGAGACTCTGGAAAGGAGAGGTCAGTCCTGAGGCTGCCTGAGGACTCAGCTGCTCTGGAGCCCCAGGGAGGAACTCTCTTATCAGGGCTTGGAGCCCAGCTGGAGACAATCTGGACCTGACCCTTCTCAAAGTTCACGTCTGTTTGGATGGAGGGTTCTGATTCAGACAAATCTCTGCTTTCAGACAGCCTCTTGGAAGACGAGGCTGCCAGTTGGCTCTGCAAGGCTTTGCTGGATGTCCACTTAGGTCAGAACTTTCCCTGTTTCCTTCCCCTCCTCTCCAGTATGCCTGTCTGCATCTGGCTTCTCTTTCAAACTTAGCCACAGATGTATTACGTTGCAGCTTGATTCCCTGGATGCTGTTGCAAATGGCAAGAAATTCTGAACAGTATTCCCAAAGAAGCCATGCTGAAGAAAGAGCTGAGAAAAAGGGAAACCTCTCCATTGCTATTTAATTTTTTCTGAGCCCGTACTTCTTGTGTTGCTAGAGCTTCAGAGAAAAAGGAAGTGTGTACAAAGGCTGCCTTGAACAACAGGGGGATGCTGGCTCAGGCAGTGAAGAGTGAAAAGAAGAAGTAGGCACTGTGGGAGAACTGGTAAAGATGAGGTGAGTGAAAGAGGTGCTTCAACACCTGGTCTGTGAGCAGTGAGGACTGGACAGCCATTGAAACAGATGGGCTTGGCAGTACTTGAAGAACAAACATAGAATAAAAGACCTTTGTGAAGAAAAGGGGAAAAAAAGGATTTTCTTCACAGTAGGATAATTCTGAAGGGCAAACACCAAGGGACAGTGTCCCTGCTTCCAAACATAATCCGAGAAATAACAAAGGAAGAAAGCCAGAGTTCCTGAGTTCTGATTTTAGTGCGGCACTAACTTCTCTACGAGAGGACCTACTAATTGCAGGTGCTGCAGGCAGCTTTCAACAACAAATGCAAAAACATGGAGCAGGGTCCTCAAAACCAGGAATAAGCAAGACAGGCTTGACTAAAGGGGATCTAAGAGCATTTGGTGCCTCATATCTCTGGCCAGCTTCTGACCATCTGAGAAATGGAGCATGTCTCACCTGCCACAGACAGTGCTGGGAGGTTAATAATGGCATTTCACATCTGAAACCCTGTGACAGAAAGCTGCCATGTAACACCACGCTTTATTCTACCCTAAAGCCAAAGTCTCCTCCACCCAAATAAATATGTATTTGTGTTGCCTGCCTTCCATTTTTAATCTAGTTGTGATTCTTACCAGAAAAATAATAAATAAAAATCTTTGGCCATACAAATGTGCCAAGAGCTTGGCTAATCAGCAGGATTCTAGTCTATCACTACAGATTTTGGCAGCCTTGTGTCAAGAAAATGAGGCAACCTCATTCCTGGGAACCAGTGCGATGGAAAGCGCTTCCAGCTGATTCGGATTGTTTATTCTAGGTGAAAGTTTGCAACATTTCCATTTGGTTTCACCACTGTGAGCTTTGCCAGGACTTTTTCCCAGGCAAATGAATGTTTTCTCATTTCTCTGCTTGGTCTCCTATTTACAGGCTTAGTTGCTCCATTGCTTTTGTTACTCTGGAAGGTGTTTACTTGGTCAAGAATGGGTTTCATCTTGCGAGACGTGCAACACTTTTGTCTCCTGCTGACTTTAGTTAGACTGAAGGCTAGCAAGAGCAAAGGATCTCTGGTCTTGAAGAAGGATAAATTATGCCAGAAGAAAAGCCAGAACCTGGGCAGGAATGCATTAAGCATTATTACATTTCTATGCAAGTATTTAACCTGTTAGTGCTTTCACAGAACAAGGAAATGCATGGAAAATACACCTTTCATGGTTCTACAGTGCAGATTAGCTTGGCATGGGTTGTTAGCCAGTACCTGCAGCCTTGCAGAACTTTGGCCTAAAGAAATAAGGTCAGCCTTGTTAAGAGAAGTTGAACCAACTGTATACAGGGATTTCTCCCTCAGCTTGAGCCAGGCCTGCATAGGGGCTGAAAGTGTACTTCCAGGAATATATTGGTCTTTTTTCAGCCTAAAACAACTGTTTCCTCATTCTCTTTGTTCCTCTCTGTCATTTCTTCTTTCTGCAGCACTATAACCAAGTTCCACTTTGAAATGATTCACTGTTCTAATGCTCATTAAATTAAGGAACTGACCATTCTGGTAAGACTCATGCTGGCTAATTGCAGGTGTTGGTTAAATTTCCCTGATAAAAATTCTACAAAATCAAGACATTCCTAGCTGCCATTCAAATTCTGTGTATCTGAAGAGTTTAGAAAGTCCAGTTAGGATGATTTTCTAAAGGGGAATCTCTCATTAAAATGTCCTAATCCATTACAGCCTGTCTGAGAATTTGACCTTTTATTTCCAAATTCAGCAGGGTCATTTGCTGGCCCGATCTTCTGACCAGTTTACAGGCTGAGCCATGGTTTATAGTATTTGTGTCTCTTAGAAGGAAGTGCTCCTGGCATTGCAAAGAACAATTCATTCACGTGGTCAGATCAAGATCTGTACCCTCTATTAAAGAATCATGGTTAGGATGTAAATGTTGAAGTTGGGGCACTTCAATCAGACAACATATAATCCCTAATAATCCAAGTGTCATTGAAAACTCAAATATCATCTGATCCCTGTGGCATTAATCATGACCCAGAAAGTTCTCCACTTTTCTTTTCTCTGCTGTGCTCACAGGGAAAATAATGGAGTCAAAACTATCCCTTCTCCAGGACTAGACACAGATTGGTTGGGGGGGTGGGGGTTTGACAAAAAGCGGTATTTTGGTAAATCAGTGTGAGCCTCCAGAGACAGTTTACATGGAGCCCTAGTTTGATGCCACGTTTCCTGTGGCAGCTGGGTGACAATTGTGTTCCCCACCTGTGCAACAGAAGAAGTAATCTCTTCATACAATGCTACTGCTTGCCCTGTATTGGAGAGAGGACTTTGAGGAAACCCTGCCACTTCCTGAAAGTTTTCACAAAGTGTGTCACGGGAAGGCTTCAGTCTCCAGGTCCTGCCGTTTAATAATAAACCTGCTGTTTATTTTGTGGAGCTCATTTCCTAGACAGAGTAGCAAGAAGGTGTCATAAATACCTGTGTGCTGCACTCACCTTTCCCGTGGTACCCTGTGTCCCAGGCACCTGGCAAAGGCAGACCAGCTCTGTCAGCCCCACTGAGGCTGGGGAAACTGCAGCACCGCTCGTGCTGCAATGAGGCAGAGGCACATCCAGGCATTCCTGGCTTTCTAGCACCTGTACCTCAAACACAAGGCCAAATTAGTACTGAAGGGACCTGTATTTTACTGTCCCCTTCTTCTGCATTAATTAAAACACATCGCTGCACACTTAAGCAATTTAAATGTTTTGGAACAAGTCTCAGGACGGCCAAGGGCGTTCAAAGTGAAGGCAAGGCTGGCAGCTTGCCCTCAGCTTGCTGGCTTGCCTGTCTATCACAGGCACACATCATGCATTACAAAACTGTGAGATCTCTGTAGACCCAACAACAATAATATAGCTTAGGGAAAAAGCTGAAGTCAGAAATCCCTGGTCTTCCTGGGGGTCCATCACATGGACTGGCTGACAGCATCTCTGCTGATCTTTTTTCAGTTAACACATTTTTCTTTACACCTCTCCTCTATGAAAAGCTGGTGGGAACTGCTACTGCAAGAGATAACACCATCACCAGTTGCTGATGGAAAGTCCTACTAGACCCGAGTTTAGGGTACATACCTTGCTCTTGAGGACTTTGGGGGAGATATTCAAGGCAAGAAAGAGGAAAGTCATAGCACCTCGAACAAAACCCAAGGCTGGCAAAGACTGTGCTTTGCCCTGAGGGTGATACTGGAGTTCAGGGTATATGTGAACCTTTCTCCAAAGGTCTGTTTGTCTTTCTGTCACCTATCGGTCAACGGCGGGAGGAGGCACCTCAGGTGACCTCCAGAGCAGCTTGTGCACTGTGGACTCCAGGCAGCAGACAGCTGACTACTGTCTAGAATGAAAATGAAGGATTAATTTGCCCAGGGACATTCCCTTTCGTATTTTAAAGTAATGCAAAGTGTCTTTTCACTTTCAGCTCTGGATTTGAGTCCTAAGATGAAGAGTCATTGCCATTAGATCCACATCATCACAATTGTAACATCAAAACAAGTGCTGTATTAAAAATAAACACAACAGGCATTCACCAACTTGATTAAAATGTATACATATGGGTGAGGTCATTTTAATAAATGCCTTATGCACAGACATCTGCATTTCTTACCATGGCCCTAGGCTTGGAGAAGGAACACTGTACATCCACAACTACCTGCTCTTCTGCAATTGCATCAGCCTGAGCTCTCTGGCTGTTCAGAACATCTACCACAACTGTCCTTATCACATTTCTGTGCATTGACCTCCCCTTAACACTCACAAAGGCTACAAAAAACACAACCATGGTTTACCGCATGAGCTGGACATCTCTGATTTCCTTCAGGCCACCATGTCAAGGGCATCCATCTCCTCTATGAATCTTTTCAAGTCACATTCTGATGCTGCTTGGAAATAACTCACTGAAAATACTTCAATTGTCCTGTCTGTGTGCCTGGAAAAGGCTCCACTAGTTAAGGGAAAATGAACTGGGCTTTCCAGAATGACACAAAGAACTGCAAAGCCTATAATGTCCATATTCAGACTGATGAAAATCTTCTCTATGTGACTAGAAAAAAAATTCCAGGACTGAAAGCCCCAGCTTATGTGCCTTCGTAAGTGACCCTGTGCTGAAGCTTCTGCACCTCCCACTATGAACTGCCAAGCCTCTACAGCTCAGATGAAACAGCACCTTCTGCAGCAAGCCCCTAGAGCTGGCAGCAAAGCTGGCACCACAATGGCTTTCTTACATTTTGGGTACCTCCCCACGAGCATCAATTACCCCAGCCTTCAGCTCCCAGTGCATCCAGGCCATGATCCAGAGACAGCTCTGCTCTGGGAAAGGATGTAGGAGGGATGTCCCTGACTGACTTTAGTCTCCTGGTCATACTGCTGCAGATATCCCACCTGCAGAGACCCTGCCTGACTCTGGAGCAACCCTGGGCTACCCCAGCTGTCACTGTGAGGGTACCAGTGCTTCCCAGTACTGCAGCAAGGGATGCAGTTGAGGGGAGTCTGTCCTCTGACTGAGGTGCCTGCTACAGCCCCAAAAAATTACTTCTGTGCTATGCATTCTTACTGATGGTTCTTATACTGCTGCCCAGAGGAAGCTTCAGCCTGCTCCCTCTTCCTTTCAGGCAGAAACAGCCACCAAAGAAAATCTCACCTGCCTGGAGAGGGAGAAGGGAGGGTTGCCTTTAATATAATTTGGAGTCCAGAGGAGCTGTTTGTTCACTTTATTTTCTTCCTGATGCCTTAGAGCTGGTTGGAAATGTCTGTGCTTGTGATACTTCTGAATATGTTCAGCAACGCCCAGGCAAACAATGCTGCCAATGGCTTTTGCAAAACTCTGAACCACGGGATCCACGAGCATGGTGTGAGGGGACAAGAGGACCTGTGTGTGTCACTGTCCTGGGGTGATTTTATAATGCTGGTAACTCCCAGGGAGTTTGCTTGCAGAAGCTGTCACAGAAGTTACAAACTGCAGTACAGGAGTTACACACCTGCCCTGGGTGCTGAGGGAACACTTCTGAGCATGATTTGTGTTGTAAGATGGTGATGCCCTGGGGCAAGAAGAGCACAGCTGGGGACCCAGGGAAGCCTCCACCAGTGATGTGCTGCATGGGGACACCAAACGTGTGCACAGGCAGAAAGCTCAGGGGCACCCAGGGCGCGTGAAGGGGCTGTGTGACAATGCCAGGGGTGCAGTGTGGGTGCTGGGAAGTGGGGCCCAGCACCCTCAGCCCTGCCAGCAGCACTGTGCTTCCCACCCTCCCGTGGGATGTGGATGACAACCAATAGTCTGGGCCAAATCCTGGCCTGAATTCCCTCCTCTGATTCCCACAGTGCTTGCACCAATAGATCTTGTCCTAAAAAGTTTATAAAAATCATATTTGCATGCTGGTCCTCCAGACTCAGGTTCATCTCTGCAGGACACACCTTCTTGGAGGCTTTTTACTGGTCTCGGCTATGGGATGAGCCATAAATTAGACTGGGAACAGCTTGCTTTGCTGTTCCTGTGCATTTTCAACCTCAGTTCCATTTTAATATATGATAATATAGACAATACTGTCCCCAGCCAGGATCCAGAAGGAGTGAGATGATTAAAAATAATTCATCTTACACTGAATTAAACAACTGAGAGCCTCAGGAATGGTCCCATTTGAGTTTGGTACAAATCATGAGTGACAATCTGGGTCAGTTTTTATTGGACCTGCACCTTTTTGCCAGCCCTAAATCTGCCAGCCATCACATAGGTTTAATAAGAAGGGACAACAAAGGAGCAAAAAGGTCAATCTCTATTTGAGGAGATGGGAGAAGCAGGGTAGACAGGGCAGGGGAAGGTGGCATGTCCTGGCAAACATGCAGGAGGTGATGTTTCCCCAGGAGAGGGACAGACAGCAATGCCCCGGGTCCTCTGGAAAGCAAACAGGCTGCACCTGGAGCCCATTCTGCTGTTTGCTGAGACTGGCAGCCTGGACCACTTGTGGTTTCCTCTCTGAGTCTTGCCTCTGCCCACACTGACATACAGAAACTGGAGGAACTTGGCACTTTCTGACCGGCTGAGGCACTGGGGGCACAGGGCTGTTTTGCCCACCCTTCCACTGGGAAAGTGGCAGCAGGTTCCCCTTCCAGCCACCTCTGCTGAGTCACAAAATCCTCCGTGCATGCCATCCCCTGTGTCAGGACGTCTGTGTGCTGCATTGCCCTGCCTTGGATTAAACCACCCCACTTCCTCCTCCAGGAAATAACACGAGCAAGAGTGAGAATGACTCATCTGTGCATATGAAGACAGGTATATGCACACACACAAACATATCTTATATGTTGAGAGCCTGGGGCAAAAATTTCACCCAGCTTTTGAGCTCCCTGGTTCACATGGTTTTGTGAGGTTTAATAAAAAAAAAAAAAAAACAAAAAAAACAACAAACCAACAATCAAACCGTTAAAAAAACACTAGAACAGAGCCAAAATAGTAAAAAATTAGGAAAATTAAAAATTAAATCCTGTTACCATGTCTCTAACTTGAAAGGAGGCCTTCCTTCTATTGTCTGTGCATGCATTTTGTCTTGCATAGTCTCATACCAGTATGACTGCTCAGTGAGTGGTGGGCTGGCTTGCTCTGCTTCAAATCCAACTTTGCCACGAAAATCCCAATCACACTGCTCTTCACCTAGGAATTGGATAGATGGTTTCTTTCCCTGTCCTTGTAAACAGCTCCTTTGACATGGTCCCTGGCCAGTCATGCTGATAATGGACACTGCACACACACCTGTGCCTCAGTTTGGGGTTGAGAGAAGACAATCAGGTGACATTTGTCCAGAACATTCCTGAATTCAACCTCCATAAAAGTCCCTGGAAGGGTGCAACATCCCTACAAGGGTTTATGAAGTTTTGTCATTGCGTCTGGTGTTTCCTTGTCCCATTTTCCAGTGGGTTGCATGGCATTCAGTGTTGAATGACTGCACCAAGGACATGGAGGCCTGGAATCACAGAACCAGTTAGGTTGGCAAAGGCCTGCGTTTAAGGTCATCAAACTCAACCATAAACTAAGCACTGCCAAGCCCACTGCTAAACCAGACTCTTAAGTGCCAAAACTACACATATTTTAAATACCTTCTCAGTTCCCTGTGCCAACCATGTCCATGCATATCTGAAGCTACAGATCCCCATCACAGCTGAGGCTGTGTGCAGTTCTCACTTGTAAGCAGTGGAAGGCAACCAAGTTGGAGCCTTGGCCACCAAAGCGCAACAGTGAACATCAGCATTCTGTGGTGGGGAGCTCAGCTCTGCAGCCAGCCCTCCTCTCTGCCTTGGCACACGGGATTGTTACTGCTCCAGGCCTCCCTCGGCCAGCAGAGCCAAACGTGACAATATGATGGGTCTTGAGAAAAGGGAAACCTTTTAATTATCCTACCAGAAAAGGTGAGCTCATAAATGGGTCCTGCTGCCCAGGGGTTTTGCAGCAGGGAAGAGAAATCAGTCATTCACACAGTGTTGTTGTGATGGGCTATGACAAACATCCTGAGGCAGCTGTGTCTGGTCACAGAGACATCAGATGGCATAGCCTAGGAAGAGCAGCTGCTCCCTTTTGTTGGGTCAGAGACCCTTCTCCACAGCAGCCCCTTCAGTGACCATTCATCCCCTGGCAGTGTGACATGATGCATTTCATCAGCTATTGGAAGGATGTTAAGCTCAGTGACACCCATTCCAGCCAAGCTACATTGTTTAATAAAGAGCACATAATCACAGACATCAGCTGCAGAGGATTAAGGTTGCTTTCCCCCTCCAGTGTATTTTACCTATGTCTCTTTTGCTACATTTTCTCTGCATCCTCAGCCTTTCCTCCTCAGGACTGCTCTTGCTGGTTCTCTCACAGAGAGCAGAGTGAATGTACAACTGCAGAGGAAGGAAGTGGTGTTGCTGATTCAATAGAGTGTGCTTTTCCTTCTGAGTCAGTACAGAACAACTGTCTCACTGTGCTCAGAACATATTAGAACAAGAAGTCTGCCTCTGGTGTGTGTGGGCTTGCGTTTTAATCTCTCTGACCCAGAACATGGAAAGGTTGCACAGAAGGGATTTTAATTATCTTGAGAGTTACTGAAGTCCAATTAAAAGTATGGAATCATCACAGCAGGCCACCCATCCACTGTATCACTCTGTGGGCCAATTGTTGTGATATATCCAACAATCACAGGGCACGAACCTGCTTCTAGGAAACAGAATGTGTCAAGAAGCAGTATTGTTAGAGGCTGTGACATTTTTGAATCACATAAGATCCTACCTAGAACTGCAGCTGGACCCCATGAAGACAGCAGGTCAGAGACAGCTGGGAGGATGGGGATAAAATGTGAAGGACAAGGATATAAAGTTATAGAGCTGAGTTTCCAGAATTTTCTGCAATAAGTAGATCAGAGGTAGAAAGCCTGCAAGAAAATCTAAGGTTTGCTGGACCACTCAAGATAAATACTGAAGAAATGGAAATTACACAGCTACTAAATTATGAGTTTAATTCGGACTTCAGCCCTCAGGCTATCAGGGTGATATCTGGCTCCAACAAGAAGAGATGATTCGCTGGTACAGTGAAAACTAAAAGAAGAGAAGTTGAAAATAACCCCAACTTGGGAGAAAAAGTCACAGCAACCATACTACCCATGAGGAGGATCCAGTGGGAGTTTTTGACTGAAGGAGCCAAGACACTTTAAAGAATTGCAAGGATGCATTGAAATCAATTCCTGTGTCATGAGTTGGAAAATAGCAAATGTTTTGATCAATATTTTTGCTTACGTTATTTAAAACATGAAACAGCCTCCAATTTCAAAGTTTCATGCACATTTCTCACAGGCTCAGCCTGGAGGAAATGCGGGTACTGTCTTCTTTCATGATACTTTCTATTAAGCTCATTTCACCTCAAAGGTTTGGGTGAGTCTGAGTCCTAAACCAAAAGCAAAACTCAAGCAGGCATAAAGGTAAGGCAATGGAAAGTGATTGCCCAAGCCACTGTGAACTGAAACTGCCATGTTATGCACAGTGCAGATCTCAGAAACACATTGAGCTTGCATTGCAGCACCCTGGAGCAGCAAAGGACTCTGGCTTCCAGCTCTGATGTTCTCAGGAGCAGATCAGGCTTCTCCATAAACTGGTGCAGGAAACTGGAAAGCTGACCATGCACCACAAGTGATAGTCAGGGAACTGACCCCAGCTGCTGGGTGACCACCAGGGATGTCAATGCCCTGTATGTGCAACAGTGAGGGGTATTTAGTTCTCTGCTCTCCCAGCAGCCTGCTCTTCATGTAATTGTGGTGTTTTTCAATTGGGCAACAAATCTGTCGTGTATTGGCTTTGTTTATGTTACTCCTGGGCAGTGGGCAAGACACAGCTGGGATTTTCTTGGGACAGACATCAGCTCAGTGCCCAGTTCTTGATTTCAGGGTAGGGGTCATGGGCTGAAGGATTCCACTGCCATGGACTGGCTGCCTAGTAGAGCTCTGTCTCTCTTGAGTACATCACAAACTTTTATTGTAGAGAGCTCCTTTGTGCTAGGGAAAAGAAATTACCTGAGTTTCAAGCTGCTTTAAAATAGTCTAGGCCAAGGGTGTCTCAAAAAAGTGTCTCAAGGATACAGCTACAGGCTTCAAACCTGATTCAATAGCTTGCTGTCTTTCTAAAGTGGTTTTGGTGCTCTGCAGGAACAATGTGGTGCGTGGAATTAAGTACAACTCTTTGGCAAACATAAATTAAGTTTCAGCTGAAATACACTGTTCCCAAGGCTTTCTTAAAATGAAGCAAGGTAGTCCTAGATTTGAAACATATTATATTTATACTCTTACCTTCCCATTCCTTACTCCCCACTGAACTCTGCTCACTTGTTCTGCTCTTAAATCACGTTTTGAAACACCAGCCTATGTATGTGCCCAGACACACAAACACAGAGGCAGAGCCCTCAGGAAAGCTGTTCTATTGCAGCACTTCGTATGGTTTCATGATATGAATGTGCTGCTCAGTGTGCTGCTGCCCACAGGCTGTGGCAGGAGCCCTGCAGGTCTGGGATGCAGCCTGGCCAAAAGTCATACCGAAATAGGTGAAATTGCAAAAAAGAGAAAGCTGACCACAGCTGCTCCTCTGTGCTGCTGAAAGCCATCATCTGGGCAGGTTCTGTGCCCCAGCACTGCAGCTGCCCGAAACTTTGTCTTCACAGGGAAGCCAGTGGTCCCCCAGGTGAGCTGTATTTCAACTCAAAATATGATGGCAGTCCTTTCACTGGTTAAAAAAGCCAATGCACTGAAAGCAGCATAAACTGCACCCAGAGAACAGGTGTTTCCTTAAATAAATCCATGGATGTGAGGGAATGATCAGCCCCACTGGGTACGAAGCTCTCCTCCTGCAGAGAGCAGCAACCATGAAACAGGGGGGGAGGGAGGGGGGGAGGGAAGGAAG